>MU946421.1:0-18885 GCA_036418165.1 Cooperia oncophora
GTCACGTGCGATTCATCAGAAAGTCCGTGGTTGTGCTTAGCGTGCGGCCTCATTTTCTGCGGTCGATTTGTAAACGCTCATGGATTGAAGCACCACAACGAAATGAAACATCCTCGTCATTGTGTGTTGATGCATTGCCAAACCTATGAGGTGTTCTGGTGAGTTGTTGGTTTTCGTAGGTTCTCAGCAAAAAAAAGTCATAACTGTGCAACTTCAATGCCGTCAATTCTTTTGGGGACATTTTAACTTGCTAGGAAATTCGGATGGGATTGGCACGCATGGGAGGCACACCCAAAATCTTCTTATCACGCTACTCCTGAATTTTATGCAGTAAAACAAAGCAAACGTTAGAGATTTGAAGGAGAGTTAAAAATGGCGGCATAAAGTGCGATCTTAGGTCAGCCTAATTTGATTTGCGAAGGCCAAAACCGTTTCTGCTGTACCAGCAGAACGTCCTAAGATATGCGACACATTACCCGTATTGGGTCAATTTCCCTGTAGTGCTCCTTTTGTCAAAAGCCTTTATCTGAATTATTTTGATGATGGTTAGTTTCTGTCACGAAAGTCTTGAAGGCTCTCATTTCCCTTCTAAGTTGGTACGGCTGTGAACAGTTGGTGCTTTCACCTCGCCATCAATGCTGGCATAATACTTAATACATCTAATCGTGTATTTCTTTACAAGTCGAGTTTCTTTCCAAGAAAGCAAAAACGACTAGGGTAAGGCTGCGTTCATATTTTGCGTCAGCGTCCGCAGCGACTACCAGCGTTTCGAGCGTACGCCAGCGCCTGCGATTAGGAAAGTATAGATATCGATTTAGCGAACACAAGCGTCTGGTGGCCTCAACCGGCGTTAATCAGCAAATAGGAAAATATGGATATCGATCTAGCGTCCGCCAGCGTCCAACCACCGTTCGAAGGGGCTAGGAAAGTATAGATATTAATCTAGCGAACACCAGCGTCTACCAGCGTACAGCAGCGTTTTCGCGAGCAGTTTTGCTCAAGTTCAAAAGTGCCCCGCGAAAATGCTGCTGTACGGTGGTAGACGCCGGCGCTTGCTAGATCGATATCTATAGATTCCAGGTCGCTGGCGCTGGCGTACGCTTGAAGCGCTCGCGAACGCTGATGGACACTAACGCAAAATTGAGCGCAGCCTAGGGCAACTATGCTGCTTTCGATAACTACTGCTCCACTTTACCGAGATGCCCTTCGACAAACTTGTTTTTTGTGCGTCCGCTGGGATTACCTCAACGGCAGGCCGCAGCAAAGACCTACTAGGCAATAGAAAGGGTTCACACTCTCCACCCATGACACGCCATTGGTATAGGTTACTTCGAGAAGGCACTTTTTTATCGGAAGATGGTCCATGTACTGGTTGCCCACTGCTCTTGATTCCGAGCCTCTACGCGGCACTGTTGAAAATGATCCCTGACACACTACAAGCGTTATGGTAAAGCATCTTCGATGCGACACGTCAACAAGTTGTTCTAGTCAGTATGCCATCTTGGGAGGACGACGAAGATAGCGTGGGCCCTGAAGGAGGGTTTCAAGGAATCTTGTGCTGAATGCTGTTAACGTCATTCGACACAGAAAAAATGATCCTCGCGAAATTGGTTCATTCCCGCGGAGCTCCTCCATCTTTCAGGCTTAGACAAAAATCTTTATCTCCATTTCCGCAGTATATATCATGCTAATTGTAGTTCTGCATGAGGAGTCCTTCAAGTAGTCCTTTCGAGGTCATTATTGCTGACCCTCCCTTCCCTGAGCATGAAAAGCGCTGAACTTGACTGCATTTCTATTGAATTAAATTCATATTGCATGTATTTTCCTACAAATGTCTGTGTATCAGTGGTTATGATGAAGCCATAAGTTTGTTTACGTAGCTCTTTAGCTATGTATGTTGACGACTTTGTCGGCGACGACACTGAAGATGGCAAGATCTCGTCTGTTCGTCACTCCTTGGCTTATTTCAACAAAGCCAGGTCGGTCATGAGCACAGTGCACGATGATGATTTCAAGATTTATGAAGCATAAATGGCATGTTGCTTCGCTGTGCACTAAAAATGAAATATGTGGGGTTATTGACTGAATATATATCATTTTCTTTTGAAGTTCGCAAGTTTCTACGCCGAACAGTTAATCAAGCCGGTTAAACTAGACAGTGCTGCAAGCTCCCTTCCCCCTCTTTGACCGCTTCCGTGCGAGTGGGGTTTTTTTGCGACTTTTCGATATTTTATCTCTTTTCACATCTCTTCAGCAGCTCTGAACACTATGAGGACTCCGCTCCCTTCGCCTATCGACCACCCGTTTCTTTAAAGGCAGTTTGTGTGATGAATCCGTGGACGAGTAGGATTAATACGCCTGGCAGGATGGGATTCCGCGACCCTGAGCAGGTGCTGCGTAGCGGCCTTTTCCAAGAGTCTTGAAGGGTCCTGCTCAAGCACACTACACCCCACACGCCCCCGCCACACTTGGACGACCCTGGTACCTTGATGCTGTACTGCTTCGTTTGCCAAGCGAAATATGAAGCGAGGGTTTAGTATGGAGCGGCAGCGGTGCCATGGATATATGGGCACATACAGGCAGCCGTGCCTATTGTAGCCGTTATTGGCGAGATGCACCGCTAAACTCGTCCGAAACTGCTTTTGAGTCATTGAGAACGAAGGATTTTCTTCGCACGTTTTTGGCAGTTTGCCGTTTCATTTCGTTTTTTCGCCATTTTCTCACTATATAGCGCCCTGCTAGCATTGTAAGCGGATTTCCAAAGTATCGTGTCAACTGCCTCCAAAATGCCTCAATCTAGCGGGACCGTCTCTCGCTAACAACCTTGCCTTTTTTTTTTGTTTTGAACGCGCACGAGCTTACGCTAAATGGGTTCCAGCGTACCCAATTTCGGACATTGCGTTAATACGCGGGACCTCCATGAAATGGGCGGAGGTAGGGTGCTGCTCAGAGTTGAGAAAATTTTGAAAAAAAAGACCCAACTGTTTGCCAGAAAAATGCGCAAAATCTCGAGGAGGGGCGCTGCAAGGGATCGGAAGCTAGCTGTCAGTTATATAAGTGACAGTGTTTGTAGTTTACTCATCTGCTGTTAGAGGTATGTGAGAATAACAGCGCTGAAAAAAGTTTGAGGGTTCCGAAAGGGCGGAGTGCGTGTATGTTGGCATATCAATCCTTTTCCGTTAGTGCGTACGCGAATGTCGCGGAAGTTGCAAAATAAACTTAAAAAGTCATGGCCGCCTAAAAGTGGGCCGTGTGTTGCGGCACGCTCCGGCCGATGTCGCGGTAGCTTACGAGTCGATTCAGTGTGATCTGGATTCCGTGATAGGAATCTGTTGACATTTTTGGTTCGAAATTGCGTAAAGTTTTCAAAAATGTGAATTTCAGCTTCGAAAAATACGATGAATTCGCTTTGAAAAGTCGTTGAGTTCGAAAAGCGGACAAAGAAGAATGAGTTTATTTCCAAGCTTGCTCTACAAAACTGTTTGTATGCTACAAGACCATATTCATGCTACGCAAAATCGAGTTACAGGATTTGGTAATAATATGTGCGACTGTGGGACCAATAAGCGCATGGTCACTAGTCGTCTCGGATCGCTGCCACATTGGATGTTTTCTGGATAATTGTGAGCGAAGTAGCTGTTGCAGCGGTCCGACGATCACCATTGGGCGGGGTTGGTTGCAACTGCTCGAGTCGCTGGGTCGCTCGAAGCATGAACTCTGAACGCATCCTAGAACTCCTCCGGACATTAGATTGATTTAGATTTTTTGGATTAACTCCTCATGCGAGATGTTTTGAATGTGCGACTGACTAATAAGTGGTATTCAGCTTAAAAAAAGATGAACCCGAAAGATGAACCACGATCACGCCTTCTTAAAGTGGCGACTGGAGATTAGCATCGTTGAGGCGATACGCATCTTTGTATGAAGCTCTAAATGCGATAAACGGGAGATGATCAGCTTACGATTAGGATAACATCCGCCACGATAAAACTTCTGGAACAAAAAAAAATCGGTAACAAAAATGTGATGTCATTGATAAAACTTCTCTTCTGGAACAAAAAAAATCAGTAACAAAAATGTGATGTCATTACCAGTGTTCCTGACAGCTACGTCATAGTTTTTATGAAGGATCATATTAGGTCGAGTGGCCATTTGTGGTGGGTTACTTTGCAGGGTTGGTCACATATTCTTCTCCAAACATGCAGAACGAGCACCAGCATTACTTCACAACACTTGGCGCGTCTGACGAGTTTGTAGGCCTTAATGGAAAGTAGTGGGGTTGCTTTTGAGTGATTTTTTTCTCAGAAGACTGGTTTCCCTTATGACTGAATTCTTTCCGATCTACAGAACATTCTCAAGGCCTTGCTTCACCGTTGCTGCTCTCTGACCGATACCAAGCTAGCACATTACCCTCCTTTACTTCAACAGGACAAACAGTATAGGAATAATCAAATGCTCCAAATTCGTAAGAGTAAAACAATGAATGCGACCGCATTTCACAAGCATGGCAAGGAACATCATAAGGTTCGCCTATTTATTCTGAATTGACAAGCGCTTTAGCTCATATTTTAAGATGTGCCGACCACAGTTATTCATCTCAGCTGTATGTGGCTTCACATGAAAACGCTATGTACGATGCAGAGGATTCCGTAGATTTGACTACGGAAGAAGAGGATGAAGATGGGATAAGCCAGGCTGTATCGGAAAGGTGTCGTATATCCTTGTTTGAAGTGAACATAAGCGCCTTAAACGTGAACTGCACAATAAAACCTGTTTGTTCTAGAATAATCCACATGGACGAAGATAGTGGGTCCGTTCCGGAAGACGAAGGTCGACCAGCTCGTCAAGTTCCCGAGCAGCAGTCGTCATCGAAAGTCATTCCAGACATAGGCATCAACAGATCTGGACCCCTTGTTGGTGGAAGAGCGCTACGACCGCGCAAACGAAAAGTAAGAACTCGAATCTTCTTTATTTTGAACTTTGTTCTCAACTTAGAGGCTCTGAGCGTTTGCCGAGAAGACAAGGCGATACCGTGAATTAATATTAGTTTGAACGCTGACAAAGTTGCAGTGAAATCGAAATTTACTTTTTTTTGAGAAGGCCAGCCCCTTACCTGCTGCCTATTGGATGAGTTTGGTCATCGAGACATCGATTTGTTAGGCGGTGTCGTGATGAGCTGGAATTTTGTCACAAGGGGTTCTACCCCTCAGCGGTTCAAAATACCTTTTTCAATATACGAGTTGTACTAAAAAGGGTATTATTGAGCAAAATTTTTTATTTCATTCAAATTTGCACTATCATTCCAGTTTGCGCGTGTTTACGTTCCCTGTATCGGCTGCAGCCAACACGGCAACTAAAACTTGTTTTTAAGTAGAAGCTTCCTAAATGTACGACTTTTAATGCAACATCGCTTCTAGTTCCCCTGATAGGCTTTTTTGGACTTCAAATTTGTCTGCTAGCGTGACTTCCAGGCAGTTTTGAAGAAGCTGTCGGCGCTGTTCATCGACGGGGGGGGGGCATTTTGTATTATAATTGCTTCCCTGGTTCCGGTTTACAAATCTCACTCTGGTAAAACTTGTGAACGCTTGTGAAGCTGGAGCAAGATCGTCTAGCCACCATCCTAAAACGTGTCAACTCGAAAAAAGGGTACCTAGATGGGTTGGCAAATCTATGAAAAGCAGAATGCCCCTGTCGATAAACAGCGCCGAAGCTGTCTATAACTGAACACTTATACTTCCCAGTTTCCAGCATTCGACTGGCAGGTTTGGCCAATGTCATCGTAAGAATTAAGAAACAAATTTTCAGTTGAGCTTTTCGCTTTCTTCGTATCCTCCATCTCCGAGCTTGGATTCTGACTACAATCTCGGGAAGCAGCCGCGTGTTCGTGTAGAATTGCGAGGACTGAAAAACCTTGGCAACACATGCTTCATGAATTCAGTCATCCAAGCGTTGAAGTGGGTGTCGCTAATACTGCGGTTTCTTGGAATGCACTTATTGTTTTTCCTTTCAGCACAACCGATGTGTTTCGCGGATATCTTGTGCAGCTTCCCACTTCTACAACCCGATGATGAAGTTAACGATGATCATCAACCGTTGGCGAGTCCGCGATACAATACGAGACGAGCTGCATCAGCTGTTAACACTCCAACCTCTACTGCATCGACCTCAACGCCTACGTGGGGCTTTTGATTTTTACACTTATTTCTCTAGCACAGTGAAACAAGAACATGGCGAGGCTTTTGCCGAAATGTTTTGAGCGATGAATAGATTTGAATATTCCCAACGATGGCGCAATGGGTGTTATTTTCGAATCAAGAAACTGGGAGCAGAACTTCACTTTTTAAACGACAGTCCTTGCAATGTGCGAGGCGAATGAGTGCAGCAGCGTGCCACTTTCTCCGCTCAAACTGCAGAGGAACGGGTGCTATAGGGTAGTGGTACCCAGGTGCCATCTTGTACCCCGCCAGCGCTATATGCAGCAGTTGCGTCTATATCAGAGTAGCAGCAGGGTGAAAGCTGAATACGTATTCAGTAGAAGAGAACAACCCGAAGCGAGAGAGCGCAGAGAAATAGCGCGCTTGTCTATTGTTAGTCGTAAGGACTGACCGGGCGGTAGCGCGGGCACGTTGCCTATAACTGTGCAGTCTGGAGGTAACTCTCAAAGTGCGGACTGCGGCGAAGAAACACAGAGAAGGATGTCTAGAAGTGAAGCTGTGGTAAAGAAAAATGACAATCCGAAGTGGGAGAGATACACAAAGATGATGAGAGTCCAGCATGATACCTCCTCTTCGCCCACTCGATCGGGATGACTACTTCCCTCATCCTAAAAAAGGATGGAGACTAGTCTGTATGATGTGTTCTCTACTGCAAAATGCTGGGAGAATTCCACCTGATCAAATTATCCTACATGCTTGGACCACAAGAGGAAATAAAATAATCTCTTTATTGGATTTCACGGGCGGCTCCTTTCTCCAATAGCCGTTAGTGACGTCGTCTTTGTTTAGCGCATTTCTCGGGTTCACTGCACCCACATCTGAATTACAGGATAAGAATTTGAGTTCTCTCAAGTGCAAATTTTAAGCGCAAAAGAGTGCTGACTTGGAGAAGGACATCAACATCACCTCTTGGACAGTGAAGAGTTCGACTTATCAACGAATACTGAAGCTAACGTTGTCTGGACATAAGCGCAAGACTGTGAACTGCTCGTTGTTCTCCGCTTCTTCCTTAATTCATCTTACTACTGGAAACGCTCTTTTTAAAAACAGCGTGTGCTAACGGAAATGGAAGTTTCACTCACTATCAAGAAAACCATCTCACATCCTCGCCAAAGCTATGTATGACTCCGAATTTGGATCACGCGTTGCGATCATGCGCAGCAAATTCAAGACGAGTGGCACGATAAATCGGCAACACATATCCTATATATTGATCCCGGAAAGAGGCTGCGTGGTCCTTTTCCAAGCAAGGGCGCTATAGCGTCTAACCAAGGAGCAACATGCAGACCCAAACGCCCACTGCACGCCCGCCCACAAATGGCCGGACAGTCACATCGACGCTGGTACTCTTATCGCTCATTTATGAAGTACAACTGATATGAAGCGTTGCTACATGGATGTATGAACGCACATGCCAAGCCGTATGTATGAAAGCGGTTGTTGGCACACTGCCAACGATGAACTCGTTCAAAAATGCTCGTCCAATGTGCAGAACAAAAGTTTTTATCAGGCCTTCGGTCATTTGCCTTCGCTTTTTCGTCATTGTCCCACTATATAGCACCCTGCTACAATTTTTGACAAGTACCAAATTATCGTGTCTTGTGCCTTTGAAAAAAGTCAAAAACTACCCATAGAAGAACATCTTCATCTTCCTTATTGGGTAAGATATGAGCTAATTCAGAGTGCTTGCTGAAGAACTGCGGAAAGTAATGATTCGTCTGGGTGACCTTCGATGCGATCAGGCAGTCTCACCCGATGAGCTGTTCCAATCCGTATGGAAAATTTCTCCTAGATTTAGGTGCGTACTTGGAATTTTTCGTGTTTCCAACAATTTTCAGTTCTACTTTACAGAGGATACCACCAACAAGATGCTCATGAATTCCTGCGTTGTACGATGGATCGAGTCCACTCGGAGTTGAGACGATGCCGATTGCCGGAATCAGTGGATCAGTGGTTGGCCGCTGCATGTGGAGGCAGTGAATCGCCAAATGGCTCCGCAGTCACGACCTTGTTTGAAGGTTCTTTGCAAAGCCAGGTGGTCTGCCTGACATGTCACACTGCGAGCAATAAGCATGATCCCTTCCTAGGTATGGTATGATGGGGAAATTACACTTATAAACTTATATACTTGTTTACTGCGAATGATAGGGCATGGTTGGCACGCCGCCAGCTTGTTTTCCGCCAGTTGTTGAGGTGGGCGACGACAGCAGTTGGTATAAAACCTCTGTTAAGTACGATATGATACAGTATTTGTTGCTCGCTTCGAAGATTAGTGGAAAATGGGTTTGGCGCCGCGCCTAAGCTATCCCTCCTGACACACCCATCATCCGCAGTGGACAAGACTATTTGTGGTTTTAAGTGCTCGCTCATAATGAAACGATTTAAGACTTGTCGCTCGATATATTCGTCCCTGCTGCGAATGGAAGGGCCAGTAACGTGCGGCTGTCGGAATGCATAAAGCGATTTTTCGCCAAGGAAGAACTAGATCATTGCGAGCAGTATATGTGCAGCAATTGCAAAGACAAACGGCCGCCACTAAGCAGCTCTTCTTGAGAGTGCTGCCGAATGTAAGCAGTGCAAGTTGTGCTCTTTATGGATTATGTATTCGAGAAAGATTTTGAAGGTGCTGTGTCTTCATTTGAAACGCTTTCGGTGGTCGCATTTCAATAGAGCTAAACTCGATAACATGGTCGATTTCCCACTGAGCGGTCTGGATATCACACCATTCATGGCACAGGTTCGTTTGAACGCGATGTCTTGGGAACTTAATACCCTCTGTTCAGTCAATGTTTACAATGAGTCGTTCGTTCCCTTCGAGGTGCCTCGTTTAAATCGAATTAGTGGAAGGAATGACCAGGGTTTCTGGAAGAAGTGCAACACGATATTGTCAAGTAGGTACTTGAGACGTGAATATTTCCAGTGCGCAGCTTCACGCGTCGCTGAGAGCTCTGGTAGTATCACCTTCGACTTGTCATCTGTTGTTGTTCATCACGGATCAGGGTGAACTTTTTTATCGCTTTTTTCCTGCAAACCTTCCCACCTCCCCAATCTTTTTCTTTGTTGAAATTCTTTAACATTTGATAATCCTTATTCTAGTACTCGGCATCGGATCAGGAAAGACTTTCAGGTGCACTGTTTGGCCTGAGGGTGGTGGGGGAGGGGGCGTTTGCTGTTTCGTTATTTTCATAGCTTTCTTCACCTCGGTGAAAGATGTGGAACGGAATACGCCTCGCTGGGCCTCGTTGGGGAAACATGTGAAACATGTGAACCCTTAAAGACTTGGGAAACTGTAAGAGTTCTTTTGTGTAGTATTTTAGTATTAAAAGTGTTTACAGGGCTTTACGTTCATGGGAACTAGGTAAATGACCCCTCCAAGGTGAACTGCGCCATCCTTCTCTTCCAGTCGTTTCTCAAAAACTTACATCCACAACAGGATCTTTGTTACATTTGTAGAGGAGGCAGAGATTTTTGCCCGATCTCAATAGACATTCATGATGTTTAAAGACAAGCCCTGCGGTTGCATACTATTGTGGATAGTGGTGTGCACTTACAAACCTATTGCCGCTAAGCGGCATTACCGAAGAGAGGTCACAATGATTGAGATAAGCCTAAGCGAGGATGCTTGGCAACATCACTCACCGGACTTGCTCTTTCTATGAGACCAAAGCGAGATCCTCCCGCCCCGGCTGTTACTTCTCAGTTTTTTCTCATCCATCCTCGCTGGTTCCGTCTAACAGAGAAAAAAAAAACGAAAAACACGATGCAAAAACTGAACTTTTGCCACAAAATAGTCTTTGACTTTCGGAGGGACAACTAAGGCAGGGTCAAGAAACTGCCCAAGCGAGGCCACAGCGCCTTTTGTCGCTAACTGTTGGAGCCGTGAAAGACAGCAGACATGCCAACCGCGACTACTTGGACAAAGCGAAGGGGAGCTCAATGACTGCGATTGTGCTGCGTTGCGTAAACTTTATGTAGTTTGTAACGGATACCAGATTCAGTAGCGATTATTAGGCCTACCCTGCTTCCCCACCCACACGGTTCCTAATAGTGCTATGCGCGCATCCCATTCTTGGGCCTGAATCCCTCGTTCCTGACGAAAATTATCGCTGTCCTCGTAAAGGTAGCGAGCAAGTTACAACCAGGGGTTGCTCTTGTCTGCGATCGGCATGTGCTCTTCATCTAATGCGACGGTTTTGATCCACGCTTAAACTCTGAAATCGAATGCCAATGATGAGTTTACCCTACACATTCACTCGCCCAAGAATCAAAAGCTAGATAACTAGCCCTATAATCATAACTGTCGTAGCTTCCCTCTGCATGCAGTTGCCTCCTGTCAGTATCTCTACTGCGATCAGGCTGGAGATAGGCTTCTCACTAATCCTGGGTCGTCAAAGGCCTTGTAATGAAACGCTGCAACAGATGCTGCGATTAGTTTAGACTAAATAGCGTGAGTGCGCGTTTATAGCGTCATAAACTTTGTCATTATTTGCCTTCTTTTTCTAATCCTCATCGATTTTCTGGCCTGAAAAGTGGGATGGGCTTCTTGTCGTTTCATCCATTTGGTGATTTGGTCAGCCCTTGATTAAAGGGTAATATAACGAGAAATTAAAACCGAACTAAAATTTGTTGTTCTTTTCTCAGGGAACTCACAGCTGTCTCTTTCCGAACATAAACAAATGATAACCACATATGAGAGAAGCCTCCATTCCCTTGTGCACAAATGCAGCAGGGCGCGGAAAGAAATTCAAAACTGTTTGTTAGCAGTTTAGGGATATGATGAGGTGTCTGCGCTGCTTAGTTTACTCTCGACCAGATCATCAATTCCAGGAAAATTGCTAGCGAAGCATTATGAATATTTTGCCTTGCCTTATCGAATTGCGATGTAGAGCCAACTCTGCCAGCTCGAAAAACTGGAACTAGTTTTTATAGCGCTCCTAAGCCCTCGCGCTTTCCGCTTTGCTCGATGCAGTGCGTCAGAGCATATTTGCATCGGCAATCTGCGAGCAGTGCTGTCCTAGTGTGTTCTGACTCTTTTTTAATGAGGAAAACATATGTAACATGTGAAATTCATGAGAAACTTCCGTGATAGCTTTGAAGTTTCATGATGAAGTTGTTCAAAGCATGCGTCCGTGAAGAGCAGGGGTCGGGCTGAAAATTGATAAAGTTAGCATTGCAGATTAAGAGGCACTCCACCCATCATTACTGAGTGTTAGTTAAAGACAACCCGCGAACAAACTGCGTATCGCTAAGTGACTTTCTACTGGAGAAAAAAGCAAAAAAAATATGATAGAGAATCTTAATTGAAGACCCCGGCCGCCTTATTGAACGAGTTGTCTAGTCCTGCTCGTTTCATGCCAGCAAAGCGATATCTTGCCGCCTCTGGATCACTAATCGTTTTCTCGCGTCACTCAGTAGTGATACCACCTAACAGAGGAAAAAAAAACGAAAAAAAACACTGTGTAAAAACTGAACTGGTGACCGAAGATAGCCTTTGGTGGGCGGGACAACTCGGGAGGCGTCAGAACTGCCACTTATGAGGCCGCAGCGCCTTCGTTACTTACGATGAAGCCTTGAAAAAGGAGCATTCTCGGAGAGTGCGACCAAACTACTTGAAAGGAAGGACGCTTACGAAACGGTTTAGCGCGGAAATTCACTTCAACTTCTTCAACGGATGCGTCAGTATTAAACTGGGGTTGGTCTGAAAAACAGTTACACTCTTCTATCTAGTTATGAATCAGTCCACACCTCATTGCTGTGTATTAAATCAGGCAGATTCCCAATTAGTAGTAGGAAATGTAAGTAGCAGCCAACTTGGATAATGCGAACCGGGGTTGATTCTGTTATTTGTCACTCTGCAATGATGGAACTTCCAAGCAATGCAGCTGAACCAGAGCAACTTCACCCCTTCCCACCCCCCCCCCCCGCTCCTTACTGTGAAGCAACTAATGAAAGTGTCTCTCGTTAATTAGACTTGTCACGTTCACATTGTTTGGATTGTTGAAATTCAGAAGCTCCCCAACAGGAAAAAAGAGTTGAAATTCAAAAGCATGCTCAACCAAATCGTAGGTGTCTTCCCTTGAGGAAGAAGTCTTGCTCACTATCTCTATGACTGTTGCCTTTTCGCGGCTCCGTAATAAGGACGAGGGCGCTGCGGCCCTCCGAAGTGGCAGTTTTGACGCCTCCCTAGTTGTTCCGCCCACCAAGAATGGAAGGCTATTTTCTGACGCAACTTGACTTTTCCACTATAATTTCATTTTTTTATTATTCACCGTTTGGTATTAGTATTGAATGACGCAAAGACACAATTAGTAAGCCAAAGGCGGCAGGATATGGCTTTGCTGGCATAAAACGAAGAGTTTCGGAGAGCTCGTGCAGTGAGGCTGCCAGGGGTCCTTACATAGAGTGTTCTCATATTTCTTTTCTTTGTCTTCCCTAGATCGTCACTTAGCGGCTAAGGTTTGTAAATGAACGCCACTATCCGCAATATGCAATCATATGAAGTGTCTCTGATTGGAGATTACAGTAATGTTTGATTGTTCCTACAAAGATATTGAATGATTGCAGGGTAACATCAGGGCACTACACAACCTACGGTCAACGAGACGGCCACTGGTATCACTTTAATGATGCGTCCGTAAAGGCATGCTCCGAGCAGACGGTGCTCAAACAGAAAGCCTATCTGCTGTTCTACACTCGTTCGTCCCGACGTCGGTCCTAGCAGAGGTGACGGGCCCGAATCCACCTAAATCCGTCACTTACGAAGGAACGTGAGCAGTTTATGTCAATGAGTGTGGCAGCTTAATGGGGGATACCGTATTGTCGTTTCCTTATTGTTCGTCTCCCAAATGCTACGTATCCCTCATCTAAGTGGGCAATATCATTCACGTGGGCAGTTCATGTAGTTTTCGAAGAGTGATGCTCTCTCTGTGAGTATAGTCTAGTATAAGGATTACCATCATGCGGGTGTATCATAAATGTGCAAATTCTAGAAAGCAGCAGCCGGTCTCAGTATGTTTTAAGTTGCTTATATTCATTTTCTATTTATATGCTCCTCATATTTACTAAACTGTGCTATGTGTGATATTGCGTGTTTTATTCAGTCATAATGCTCGTTTTATCTTGAAATGCACAGAAAGTGTTTGATATTCTCTTTCGTTTTACCTCGGTATAGGTAGAAGTTGTCGTAGACTCGATGTGTCTGTCTTCTAGGGTAGATGTATTTGCTGTGAGTGTGAGGTGATCGGTCTACTATGAGCGTTATCTTTATCATATTCGCATTGTTACATTCATAACCTCTACCACTCGGACTCCGCTGTGTCACGTAAAGTGTGTAAAGAAAACAGGCGTTTAGAACGGGTTCAGACTTCGCGAATGGAACGCGTGACCACGATAGGGGCGCTCCACCGCCAAACGGTGCACCGCCGCAACGGCACAATTCAAATTGTCCTTGTGTGAACGATGCCCATTTTAAAATCTGCCGTCGCGGTGGTGCGTGATCCAATCGCGAAGTCGGAACACAGTCTTAGGCTAATTGCGGGCGCGAAGGGTGGATGACCTCTGTCAAAAGAAGTGCATTAGTTAGGAGTATAACGGCATTATAATAGTCGAGGCTCTTTTTACAGCTAGTAGTCATCTCCTATCTTTATGCTTTTGGTATTCGCAATCTAATTAGTCATAATGTTCCCGAAAAAAGTGAGGCTGTATGAACATGAACATTGTGGTTGCAGCCGCTGCAACCACTATGGTCATGTTCATACAGCCTCGATTTTTTTAGAGAACATTATGACTAATTATTCCTCACTTGAGTAAAACGCCGCAACCGCACGCGTTTGCGGTTTACCGCACAAACGCGCGTAAATTATGGACACCCCTGCGCAACGTGGCGCTCAAACCACTGCTCCTAGCTAGTTGACTCGACAATAAGTTTTGGCGGCAAATCAACTAGGTCTTGACAGCCTCCTATACTGTTTATTTGTCGGCCTTATCCCGATAAAATCGGCGATCGATAAATTCGTTCTGTGGTTCAAACGATACTTGCGATAAGGGTATGAAATGAATGGTAAAGAATGTGGACTGCCGCGAACTAATTCATTGACGCCAAAGTCTCCATCGAGTCAACTAGCAAGAGATGCTATCTGGTTCGCGGGCGATGTCGCTACTCGGATGTCCTGAACTTAACGCCCTTAGCACCTGCATTTGCTGGTTGAGCTGCTGTGACGTCATCCTTAACACACTTTATGATGGCAACATCGAATATTTTCGATTCTCTCCTGTGTAATATGGGAGGAAACCGAACATATCAACATAACGTGGGCTATATTTTTTGTGAATTATTGTAAGTCTTCGCCTGTTCTATTGTCTAATGAAATGCTCGATCATTTCACCACAATCCTATTTTATAGTTGTGCATTTCTATGTAATCGCTCCGGTTTTTGCAGCTTTTCCCCGTATTCCGTAGTCCGAATATGTTTTAAGGCCTTGCTTAGAGCCCATCGCCGCTCTGGCTCGCCCTCTCCACGTTACAACCGAGGTTGAACATCACCCATTACGGATATCGGCCATAATCAGGTGTGGAGGTGTAGGCAACGTCATTTGTTTTCTATACGCTTTCTTTGTGACTGTTTTACTTCTTTACGTTTGTTTCTTTCGTTATTTTTGAATCGCACTGTTGTACGAACCCTTACCATCAACGACCATATAGTGGTGTTGTAATGCTGACTGTTTGTCTTTCAATTTCGTATCATGAAGTGGTCGTGTCTATAGTTGGTCGTTGTGGTATGGGGTTCATTGCTGCTGGCCATGTTCGTGAAACGCTTGCGAATACTTCGAAAGCACTGGAACATTTCAAAAGTTAGGCTGCGTTCATACTTTGGGCAGCGTCCACCAGCGTACGGCAGTATTTAGCGAACGCCAGCGATTAGGGCGAGGAAAGTGCAGATATCGATCTGCGTACGCCAGGGTCTACCAGCGTCCACCAGCCTTTCCAGTAAGTGGGGAAGTATAAGTATTGATCCTGAACGCAAGCGTCCACCAGCGACCAAGGAGTGAAGAGTATGCGCAAGTAGGAGGGTAGCACAACTGGGTTAGGCGTCGTGAAACTGCGGTGTGTGCAGTCTCATGGTACAATTGCTAAAGCACAGAATTATGCAGTCTGATGTAAGATGTGATTCATTTTTACGGTGCGCTGCACACGCTGCAACTTCACCATGCCTAATCCAGTTGTCCGCTAACCTCTTACTTCCCCATACTCCATTCCTAGACGCTGCTGTTCACGGCAAACGCTCGTGGGCGCTCCCGCAAAGTATGAGTAGTCTCATCAGTCCCATGTGTTTCCTCACGGGGAGCCATTGTCACACAGACCAGTGGGTTTAGGCATTAAGTCTTCCCTAGAAATCAGGTAATTCATATTTCGGGGGGGGGGGGGCAGAGGTCGCCTTAAGTTGTTTCTGGAGATGTGGACGTCAAATAACTTTCTTTGGTTCTGTTTTTGAGGTGCGCAAATCGCAAAGATTTCCGTCGATGAAGATGAGCGCACTGCGACATCCCTTCCCCTCCATTCAGATACGCGTGGGCGCAATATAAAGTTTTTGTAAACGTGGGTTTGTTTTTTCTAGAAAAAATTGGGGAAAGCTTGCATTCTGCTAGTTTTCTGTTCCGGTTGTTGGTTCACAACTAGTGTTTTACGAATTAGGCCAGAGTTACAGCATTGTGTTCATAAGCAGCGTGCATGTTAGTTCCAACTTCCCGACGGGATGGAGTAGCATTCATCGTCAGCATGTCCCAAGCCAGACATCATTTCATGCGTATTATGCTAGGGTGCGGGTGGATGTGCAGGAGAATGTGAGTGGGTGGGTGAGGGTGTGTTATAGACGATGGCGGCCTGGCTAGTCGTTGTCGTTATCGATCCAGAAAAGGCAACGGTGAAGCGGGCGGTGTGTTTCAGCAGCTTAAGCCTGAGCACCAGCAGCAAGCACCAGCAGCGCGATGGCCGTGTCGTCGCACATGCGGCAACGGCGCGGCGCCTATGTGATCGCCCCTCCCGGCCGTCTGCGCCTCGCTCACCCTCTCCCTCATCACGTTATCCCTGAACTGGCCGCTTTGCTGACAGTGACACTGCTCTCTCTGTTTCTCTATTTCGGCGTGGCGATAGTGCTTACATTGTAAATGATACAATGTAGTAAGTTATTATGTAGATCTGCTTTCCGCGTTCTTCTATGTGAGGAATTGTACATATGTGATAAATTCATTTTAGTTAGGCGTAATGTTGAATTAGTGTTGTTGCAGTCTCGGCGATCTTATCTTGGTCATGTCTTATGGTTCACTTCTTTAGAAGGGAATTGGATTATGAGATAGGAATAAGCGCGAAAATAGAAAGGAGGACAAGATTGCCTCATGTGTTTGCCACTGTAGAGGAAAAACATTTTCTTGTAGAAGTTCCCAACTCAGCATTCTTGGGAACAGTGTTCAATAGTTACTGTCTTATCAGCAGGAACTATTGAACACCCTCGTTTTGAGGCGAATCGCTGCTCCACTATGTGCTTTTGCGCCCGGTGTCAGTAACAAACAGAGCAAAATAGGGGAAGTAGACCAGCTGGAGCACAAACCTTATAAGCCTGTAGCTTTCCTACTTCTTCACGTTTTCCTGCCGAAGAGAGGAAGAAACACAAAGTTATAAAGGTTGTAGGCCGCGTTTATACAAAAAGGTTCCCCGAAACCCGCGGAGCTTGTTCAAAAAGAATACATATGTAACAATTTGAAGGATCCGCAGGCTCGCCAGAATGCGACGAATTGGAAGAGTTGCGAAATCACTGAAGCACCTAGATATTGATTTGTCGCCCCTGCCTTCTGTGCCTTTTTCTAGACTGCGGAATTCTGCCATTTCCAGTATCGATAATGTATGCATTCTTTTTTTCGCAGATAATCCGTGCATTTCCTGGATCGTTGATTCCGGCGGACATTTTCGCGTATGGCGAACAGGCGTCGTATGCTCACACGAGGCCAATCTTTTACCTGACGTAATGCTTCCTCCTGCTCAAAAGGGAAGAGCATAGATGAAACTGGGCCGAGTTTGTCCGAAAAACTCGACGTTATTGATGTTCTGGCGGCAATTCCTTATTCTACTAGCAGACCTGGTGCTGTTATTCAACATTCGTCGTCTTTGGCTGTTTGCTTTCCATTGTGTGTCGCCGCGTTTAAGTGACGTGGGTTATGTTCACGTAATCTACCAGACTGATTTATATGTTCAGACAATTGCACATATCTCAAGTACGAAAGATTGTGTAATGCGTGGTGGTGAGTCATGGAGATGCCCACAGATCATGAGGGTGAACTAGGATTGGGTGGCATAGCATGTTTCTTGAGAAAATGAACTTTCGGTTCCCTAGAAAATCCTGGAGCGCACTTCGAGGACGGCGAGGGAGGGAACATTTTGCAATTCCATTACTACCCATCGACGCATCGAGTCATTAAGTGGGACCTGTGAAATCTTGTGAATCCACGAGATGATACCAGCCGTGCGAATACCGCTGACCATCACGACTCGGCTCCAGCTTCACAGGAGTTTACAGGTTCACCAGAGTGAAACTTGCAAACTAGAGCAGTGAAACAGTGAAAATGCGAAATTCCCCCCCCCCCTCCCTCCCTCCGGTAGCTGCGTCAGATTTCATGTTTTTTCTTCGAAATAGCCATGGCCTTCCAAGCCGATCTGCCCAATCTTAGGATCAAGGACATGCCTACTCTTGACGGGATGAGACTGACCATCCCGTACATCAATGGCAGCGGTTTGGTGAAGTGGAAGTTGTACCTTTGCACATTACAAGGTTGATAGATAAAGTGTTGATCAAGCCTTTAGGGCTGCACGGCACATCAGTGTTTCATATAAAGCCGTAAAAGTATTTGTGAGCTCATACGGCTTTCAACATAGCCTATACCAGAACTTAATCGGTGTCCAGTTCGGGGATCTTAGGAACAAGGTAGTTTATTGTGCCTGGGGCCTCATGAAATCCCCAACTGATGGAGTCCCTCTTGGTCGCTGGGAGTCATGCTCGATTTGGGGAAACTTTTACCATGCTTTTTTCACTGTCCATTTACCTGGCTCACTGGATGATTGCTTGGGGGGATCACATTGGAGGAAATTTTCTACATCTTAGCTGTGTACCTTGATCGTCTAAATTCTTCTGTCTCTCTAGACGTACAGGAATGTTTGACCGTCGGGTAATTCCTGATAGTAGGATCCCTTAGCACTGCTAGTTTTCCGCTATTTTTCAAGCACAGTCGAATGAACGATTATCAGATAGGTACATCATCGCTATGAAATGCGCAGCTTTCTAACTCATTTTAAGCCGATTATTCGGTCTGGTAAACTTTTGATCGGATGCGTGTCCATTTGTCCACTCCTCTTCATACGAAGGATGTTTGAAGGTTATAGTGAAAGAGGTTCGGGAAAATTCTCTTCATCCCGTTGATGTACCATGGTTCAGAATTTTCGCAAAATACGACCCCCTACCCTCAAAACTTTTTTCTCTGGAACAGCCCGCTTCCCACCCCTTCCCGTCCTACCTACCATTTTCCCAGGTTCTCTCAACTTCCCACTAGTTTTCCGGAGTTCCTCCGAGTATTCCTACAGTTCTTCCCGCCCTCAGCCGGAAGGGAGTACGGTAGGGGTAGGGAG
>MU946430.1:0-10294 GCA_036418165.1 Cooperia oncophora
TTCGATAGGCTACATGCTACGTACACCATGCTCAAATCTCGAACGGACGGCATAGCTCGCTCGGTTCCATCCCAACCACGCTATCCCTCCGAGGTCGAATGCTCGATAGCATTCTTCTCTAAAGGGCCAAGAACACTGGTTCGTACATCGGCTAGCCTATGCAATTTGTGTGTAGGTCAATTCCAATCCCAACACCGCTACGACTCTGAACGGTGGTAGGATGTGCGGCGCATTCCAAACGAAGAAAGTTCAATGCCAAGAGCTTTGTCGCTTTCACCTAGCGCATCCGTGCGTTGGTAACATAGAGCACAGAGACACAGAGCCACGCTCCCCGCTGCGTTGGTTCGAAGCAAACTGTACACTTACCTCCGCGGACGGTTCTTTGTGCGAAATTTCCGTGTGCGAAATTGACGGGTTGGCAGCTGTGCAAATGCAACACTTTTATCGCTCGAAACGCGTGGAAATGGTGCTGAAGGGCCGTGGTACCCGAGTGCCGTCTCCACAACTCCGCCCGCGCTATTCTCAAGGTGTAGCGCTTGCATCGCTGTGTAGGTCTCGCAGCGACACTCATACCCAGCGGAAGAACGCAATCAGAAGAGAGAGAGACGTTTGCATCGTCTGCGGTAGGTCTCACAGAGAAACTCGTGTCCAGCGGTAGAGCACAATTAGAGGAGGGAGAGAGAGAGAGGAGAGAGGAAGAGAGAGAGAGAGAGAGAGAGAGAGAGAGAGAGAGAGAGAGAGAGTTGCGCGTTTGGGTATGGCTAAGCGCTCCGCTGGCCGGGGGGCAACGCGGGCGGAGTATGGAGTGGGCACGCGTGCATCACAATCTCCCAGCCTTTTGACCGGAGGTAGTGACACGCCACTGCAGTTCCGAACCCACTACACTCAGCAACGACTACAAACAATGGAGGTGAGTACATATCTTATCCATAAAGGCAAACTCGAGATCATTTGCCATCCCAGATAGTGGATTAGGAATCTGCATATAGACGACAAGGTCTGAGTAACTCGATAGTGAAGAAAAAAGCAGAAAAAACATGCCAACTGCCCTAGATAGAACCCCATTCCGATCCCAGTTTGTACGTGCCCAATTAACTCCATCTCCAACACTACGCCCTCATCCGCACAGCTGATTCCCCGATAAGAACTCTACGACCGTACAAGTGACGATTTTCATGCTTTTTCGTCCTGCAGCTTCGTTTTTCACTGAAAGCGGGCCTTGAAGGCGGAGTCTGGAGGCGGAGTCACTGGAAAAAAGGAGGCGTCACTGAACCTATATTGCGCTATAGCGCCCCACTCACATTTTTTGCCGCGAAACCGGTACAAAGTTGTTCATCGCGGATTACGCTACACTCCCGACGCCATAATTTCAACTTCTATACCTGGTCGCGGACCAAGCCTTTAAGCTCAGTCCAGACTAATAAACACAGAATCAATTATGATCAGACACCTAGTTATGTAACCGTGTTAGAATGGCGTCACATCAACTATTACTAACTACCCCAAAAACTCAAAACAAATTTTTTTTGGTGAAACTTTGTCCATAAGGGTAATTCGATGATCACGAGTACGATATTCGCTTATGACGCTGGCGCCATTTGGCATCATTAGGCGTCAATCTGGCGCTAACCACTTCTCCCACAAAAATCGGTATAAACTTGGATATTGGGGTTATTCGGTACCCTGATCAATAGAACATTTTTTAGCCCTCCGCTTGGCGGCATTACACGCCGATTTGGCCCCACAACCTTATCAATAAGGCTGAGCCTGGGAGGGAGAGATTTACGCCAGGCTCAGTCTTAGCACGGCGCAAATGATGGTAGTGCCCTCCACAGGCGCCAGCGTCAAAAACGATTGTCATATTTGTAATCAGATGTCGAATATCCCGTGTACAATTTTCAGCGGATCTGGTGACCTAGGTTTTGGCGCCGGCGCCTGTGGCGCGGGCGCAAGGCAGTTTCAGGTCGAGCAAAGCGATATTCATTTCCAGGAGGTCAAACTACCCTGGACACTAGTTTTCAGCGAATTCGGTGATTTACAGCTTTTAGCGCCGGCGCCTGTGGCGCGGGCGTCAGGCAGCCTCAGGCCAGGTGGGTGATATTCGGGAAGTAAAACTACCCGTAGACCCTATAAGCCGAGTCCGCCTCCTTAGGAGAAAATCCGGCTTGTATTCGGGAAATTGAGGTATTGATAGTTGAATAATGCCAAAATGGCTAACTTTTAATCTGATAGGGCCAAAATGCAGCCAGATGCGCTGCATCATGACGGAAAACAGTAAAAGAACCGCATGCGGGCGCATCCTGAAACAACCGTCAGTGTTTCCCAGGGCACATCATTGGTAGGGGATTTTAGTCTAGTACGCCCCTCCCCCTTTTTTTTCGGGAGTTGGTACGTACGACCCCCCCCAGCCCTCTATCCTCCTCATCGAATCGAGCCTCCAGCGGGGGGGGGGGGGGTAAATAGCACATGTGAAACAGGGTGAAACAGGAAAAGTAGCGAGACAATACGACCACTCCTCCCCCTTCTACCAATTCTCAGATTTTCTAAAACTTCCTGCCCTTTTTTCCAAAATTTCCCGAAAACTTCCCTACTTTTACCAAAAATTTTGCTGTCGAGCGGGGGGCATATAGTACGCATAAAACAGGAAAATCACCAAAAGTCAACCACCACTCCTACAACGCCAAAACGTAAATACGACCCCCTCCCAAAAATGACCAAGTACGACCCCCCCCCCCCCTTTACAACGTCCATGAAGCGAGAAAAATCAACTATCAAAATAAATTTTTCCCAGCCCAAATACGACCCCCCCCCATTGGGGATTCCCAACAACGATGTGCCCTGGTGATTGAGGGATTGCTGTTCCGTTCTTGTGTGCACTAACTGATACGGTAGTCAAGGGCTGGTGTAATTGCACAAGTTACAAGTTAGGCAACAACGCTACAGCTGTGATGACTGGTTAGGCAATATTTTAAGTAAGCATTCGAAGAAATGTGCCAAATGTTAGTGCAGTGAATGAAATAGGAGAAAACTGGCCAAACATTAGGGCTATTGTTGGGCTTCGGAACAGAGCTATTGTTGACTATTCCAGTAGACAGATGACCTGGCGAACATAAATCCACTTGAATGGCATGAAATTCTTACCGTAGTTTGCCCAAATACAAGAAAGAAGTTGGCTACGCTTGTCCAGCGGCGACCACGGCGACGACGTGCGACGCTGCCGCCGCGAATGCCGCAGCAGGGACGGCCGCAACCTACGATTGCTCGCGATTCCGGAATCGTGCGAAATTCACTCAATCGTTGGTACCGATCCCGATCATGATGAACTAACCCCCAAACCCATATCCCCTACTTGAAATAAAGGTAATCGACCGAAGTTCACAACCCCATTCCCATCGCCATCTGTGCAGCAGCTGCGATCAATGGAAAACGCCGCCGCGACGCGACCGCGCGCACCAGCGATGTTGGCGACCGCCGCTTCAAACAACGGCCCTTCATCAATTGTTCTTTATTTTTTTCCTGTTTTTGATCGACGATCCACGAGGTGTTTCTCAGATGTGTGCGGAGTAGGCTCAGGGTGATTTTGAGGTGGGTTTATGGGAAAAAAGACGAAATTGGCATGGCGGACCACATGCAGACGCAGGCCTTTCGGCAGGCTGCTGCATTCGCGGGGTATCTCGCCATAGTCGCCTTCGCATGGCGCGAACTTTGCTAGAGCAAGCAGCCCGCCGGTCCGTTTCGGTTTGCAACGCAGAAATATAGGAAAGTTGGGGAAATATCAAGAAAGGAATGAAACTCGGGTGGTTCACCCAACGGCTTCCTTCATGGCACTTATTCATTCATTTCTATGTGGTTTACTTTTCTGTAGTTGTTGTTTCTTTGTTGTTGTCCATTACTTCAACATATTCCACACTGATTTGTTGTCAGGATATTAATCTGAAAGGCTAACAGTACCTGGAAATCGGCTGCCCTCCATAAGTTCTCCTAAAGCTCGCTTATTTATAAGCATTCAAATGTCTTTGCACTTCTCGCGGGATATGATGTGTGCGGCGCGATCCCGGATAGACTGCAAACCATCGCGCTTTCTCTTATAACCTCAGGCAGATTTACTTTTTATACTATGTTATTTGTATTACTATGTTATTGGTTTCACCGACTTTTCCACCAGTGTGCCGTTTTTTGTTTTCAGCCCGTCTGTAAAGGTCTCAGGGTAGCTGCCCGCCGCTGGGCATTCTCCTCCCTTTTTCTCCACATCCCTTCCTTTTCTTCCTCTCTCTTCACTTTCCTTGTTTTCCTCCCTTCAGATGCCAAGTCAGGAGATGCGATGAGAAAATATCTCGGGACCCTCGCTGCGAGAGAACATCCAGCTGACAGGAACCGTGTATTCATCTGCAAACCGCGAGCATCTCCCTGCTCCTTCCCTTTTTCTTCCTCATTTTCCTCAGCTCATTGGTCCAGCCACAAGTCGCGGCGAAATAATGCCGTCGAACTCTCTCATCGAGAGAAACCGATTTACATTCGTCTTATAACCGTATTGTTTTACAGGATCCACGGCACAAATAACGATTCTTCGGAGCAAGAAGATACTGGATCTCATTTTGAAAACTCAAGTTCAAATAAATAATGGAACGGCGAAAGCGGAAATCCGCTCTGGCAAATTATCTCAACAGTCTCAATGATCCGCCAGAAAAACTGAGGAAGATTTCTGATTTTTATCATAGTCTACGGCAGTTTTATAAACGAAAATGGTAAGCAACAAGAGTTCTTATTCTATTTTCGTGGAAATGCTGTACTCCTGTTTATCTTATCTGCATCACTGATGCACTTTATCGTGTTTTAGTATAGCTGAGGCTGCGTTTATAGTTGCGTCAGGGTTTTGAGCGTTTCAAGAAAAGTATGGGCATTAATCCGGCATCCGCCAGCGTGGGCAGCTTTTTGAGCGTTGCGAGCGATTAGGAAGGCATTTCGCGGGTAGTTTTAAGCCTTTCGCGGGCACTCGCTGGAAGCGCTGACGCAAAGTGTGAAACCTAGCGTCTGTCTTAGCGAACACCTAACGACTCTCCTGTTTCGTTACGTCAACGCTGTTGTAGTGTATTAAGTAAATAAGAACTTCTGTTTGGTCTTCTTTTTGAGAGGATTAGTTTCATTTACACCATCGCTTGCAGGAATGCGCCACTGAAGCTACCGACTGTGCAGGGAGTGGAAGTCAATCTTTTCCGATTATACGATACTGTCATGGCTCTGGGGGGATGGCAAAAAGTGAGTTATGAAGTCATTTCACGGACGTTTCTGAAACTGAACGGAATGCTACAGGTGGCCATGCATGAAAAATGGTCTGACGTCGCAGAAATGCTTGGTGTTGGTGAAGATGTTATTGGTGGAGATCATGCTATCAAACTGCTCTACATGAGGTACCTTATACTTACTTATTTTTCTGAGCCTCTTAGAATTTTTTTGGTCGTTTCGTAGCTGTGCCTTGTTGAAAAAAACTCAAAAAATTTTACAGTTTTACCCTACTACAAAGGCAGAAGTCGTCGGCCTAATAAAAAAATTTTTTCCCTCACGATCCCCATCCCCTCTTCCTCATCCTAACTGCCATCTTGCTTAATTTTTCTGCCGAAGGATTTTCTCACCACTTTTCCAGGAGTTTCTCGAATATCTCCAGAACGAGAGGGAGGGGTTTATACAGCGCACTTATATTAGGTTGTCCGGAAAGTTCTCAGCGTTTTGTGTTACTATTTTTTGTACATTCATTGCTGATTAAAACTCATTCTCCCTTGCGTCTCAGTAGTACATCCTGAAGAGAATTTTTGCGCTATCTGATGGTATAATTGCCGTTTCACCATTGCTTGATAAACCCCCTTTTCCCAAGACTTTTTGAAGCATGTCTTCGGACGATATTTTTCTTCAACTACAAATTGGGTCAATCCGCAGTCGAGACAGCTCGACAAATTAACCAGGTGTGGGGGCCCAATAGTGTTGGAGAAAGCACCGTGCGACAATGGTGACAAATTTCGTTCTGGAGATTTCAGCCTTGAAGATGAACCTCGTAGCGGTCGACCTAAAGCAATACCTGACGAGATTTGAAGGCATTTGTGGAGGCTGACCCATCCCAAACAGTTCGAGAGATTGCAGAAAAGCTAGGCGTTGGCAAATCCACTGTTGCAGATGGTCTGAAACGCATTGGGAAGGTGAAAAAACTCGATAAGTGGGTGCCCCACAATTTGAGTGACCGGCAGAAATTGGCACGTCTCGAGGTTTCTTCTTCACTGCTTTTGCGCAACAGAAACGACCCGTTTTTGGACCGAATTGTCACCTGTGATGAAAAGTGGATCATGTATGATAACAGGAGACGTTCCGGACAGTGGTTGGATGCCGACGAACCACCGAGGCAATTTCCAAAGCCGAAAAAAAGATTATGGTCACAGTGTGGTGGTCATCGGCTGGTGTGATCCACTATAACTTTTTGTCACCAGGCCAAACCATCACAGCAGAGTCCTACTGTGAAGAAATCGACGAAATGTACCGAAAATTGCGTCAGCTGCAGCCAGCACTTGTCAACAGAAAGGGTCCGATTCTTTGCATGACAACGCCCGCCCACACGTTTCACAAATCACTATCCATAAATTGAACGAATTGAAGTTCTACCTCACCCGCCATATTCTCCAGACCTTTCACCAACCGACTATCACCTTTTCAAACATTTTCAGAACTTCCTTGCTGGAAAATACTTCATCAATCAGGACCAGGCAAAAAAGCCTTCGTGGATTCTCGACCACCCAGTTTTTCTTTGATGGGATTTATCGACTGGTGTCACATTGGCAAAAGTGTGCTGATTCGAACGGTGCTATTTCGATTGAATCCGATGAGTATTAAGAAAGTTATGATCGTTTAAAGTGAAACACTCAAAACGCTGAGAACTTTCCGGACAACCTAATACAAGAAAAACTGAGCAGACTGAAGAAGAGGGACGGTGTGTGCGACATGCCGTGTCCAAAGCAGCCTCAATGCTTAGCTGTACTTGCTCATTTTTTCTCTTAAAACTTATTTTCTGAATACAGGTACCTCTCCAAATACGAGCAAATTGAAACAATTGGTGACATAGACGATATGTTAGATGGGGAAATGTCGCGATCCCGTGGCAGGCAGAGCTCATTTTTTGCCACCAACGATTGTCCCGTTGGAATGGGAAGGAATCATGGTATGTTTTGAAGACAGTTCTTCCCAGTTGTTATCAAAGGGCGTGATTTATTCAGCTTCGATGTCATATCCTAAAGATTCTTCTCCTTTGCAGAATACATTCGTCGTGATGAACGGGGGAACCCGTCAACAGAACCCGATTATGCAAAGTTAACAAAGTCGCTTTTGAGTGGACTACCTAACGAGGTGCGCTGGAGTCGCTCCCCTTTTTCATATATTGCCAGTTAATATTTTACGAAATGAGTTGATTACTTCGGTATTGCAGATTGATTTTGCTATGAATGTGTGCACACTTTTGTCGCATCCTGGGCCGCGTCTTCTCCGATTATGCCATGCACCGAATATAATAACTTTGCTGAATTGCTCACTGTGGAATCTTCGATGATGGTTTGTTTATATGCTGTTTTCAAGCTTTTTTTTTCTGCACAGGGGGAGGATGGTGGTGCCGCGGCGAGTTGCGCCGCTTGGTCAGCATTTATACTTTACTACTGAGGACACGTGGCGATTAGAGAGAATTGCGCAACGAGGAATGTATCGGTATCGACCTGACGATTGCGAAAATCGAGCGTTCTGGCGATTCTGGATACTCAAAGTCTTCATGGATTGCGCGCCAAAGATGTTTGGGTATCGTTCGGCGCCGGTAGCTAGCCCGCTTGCAGGGATCGCGCGGAAAGACGGCGATCTTCCAAACGCCAGATGGCGAGTTTCCTCAAATCGCTGCGGTGCTCGCTCTTTCGTAAGTCGTCTTATCGCCAGTTCTCCGCAATCGCTAGCGACCAGCGCCAAGTGAGACCCAATCACTCTATTGGCGCTCAATCGCGGGAAACGTTGGGTCCCCTTGGTCGCCGGGTTACTCGTCTGATAAGATCAGTACAGTGACCTGTACATCAGGAGACCCTCGCCAATCATTTTGTGGGCCAGCATGCATTCAGCCAAGTCTCTAGGACTCTGAATGGAAGCAGATGCATGGTACATTCGAGAAAGGGAATGACTGAGCGCGAAGAAGATGGATGAAACTTTCATCGTTTTATTCTTTGTTGTTGGATATAAGTCGTATCGTTCATTCGTAGAAGATCAAGATTATCTACGGCATCTACGCTACTGTATGGCAATGTAAATGGCGGCCGCGATTTCACCAATTTCTGGGCATCAGCTGGAATTCCCGAGGACATGTTGGAGAAGTTCGCACCACATGTTGTGGGAAAGAAGGTGGTACGTTGGAATATAACCTCCATTTCTTGTTTTAGGCTGATGACCAGCCCATATTCTTTTAGTCGTAATTTGCTGATATCAGTTGATAAAACAAGTACGTATGATAAGTTAAATAATATTTCTCTCTAAGGACTCCGACGGCGATCTATTCACCGGATTAGAAAGAGAGTTTGATGTGAAAGACCCCTTGTCGTGGAGAATCAACCAGGTATAATCATCTGGCTTGATTAGTCATTCGAATAGTACCAGTAACTTTCATTCAAGGTTTCGACGATAGTGAGGAATTTGTCGTTCGAGCCTATCAACAGAGTTACAATGGCTCAGTGTTGGCCACTATTTAGGTATTTTCTTTTCCAGGCTTTTCTTATTCCATAAACATTGTTTTGAATGCGCTCGCCTACTTTGCTGTCTCGCGTTCCTACCCAATCTCCTGACCTATCTATAGGCATTCCACATTCTATATCTATTTCTCCTGTCTGTCTATATGTCAAAAGTACGAACTCAACCCTATAGAAAGGCCGCTTCATAATTTGCGCGTCAGCATTTCGCACGCGTAATTCAGCGATCCTGCTGGCGTTTTCAAGCTGTTTTCGAGCCATTGCGAAGCTGCTAGGTATCGCATGGATCCCTTCTAAGAGCGTACGCCAGCGTTTTCAGTGAAAGCATCAGATAGATAGATATAAAGCACGCTAGATTGATATCTATACTTTCTCTGTCGCTCGAAACGCTGGCATACGCCGGATCGATACCTACACTTTTCCAGTCGCTCAAAACGCGCAAACCGCTAATATCGCTCGAAAGGCTCGGAAAGGTGTCGAGCACAAAAGGCAGACGCAAAGTGTATGAACGCACTCTTCGAGTGAAAACCCATGTGATTGGTACAGAACTCTTATTTCAGGTTCCTGTTTCTTTGTGCCAGTAGCAAGTGGGCACCTCTGTATACCGCGGCTATGGATACCTTGAGCAACTTGGCTTGCGATGTAATTTCTTTTTGATTCTTTTCGTTTTGAAAGCTTTTTGGCGCAGTTTGGCTTGGCGAGGGCATTTTGCTGGTTTTATGGATCATTACTTGCAGTTGCCTCATGCGAAGATCTGTGAACCCTTGATGTAGTATCCAAGCATCGCTTAGTGTTGGCATGAGGCTTTAGGTCTTACCCATTTGAGACGTGTAATTTAACAGGAACTAGTAAGAAAACCACCAAAAAAGCGAAACGGCCCCACCTTGAGCCGAAGAGCATCAGCTTTTTCAGCGATCTTTGTTGGACCTGCTGATATTCGATTCGCTCTTCTATATTCACTTTAGGTTGATCTGACTTGGCATAAAATGGTGCATTGTTCTGATCATGCTCTGCTCCGAATCGTGAAAGAGGGAATTTTTAGCAACGACAAGTTCAAGGTAAGTTGATTTCCCTTAGTTGCTTAGTGGTGGCGACTCGTACTCATTTGCGAACTTTTTTCAGTTGATACGCTCTTTGGAGATACTCACGGCACTCAGCAGTTTCGAAGGGAATGAGTCGACAATATGCGATTTTTTGGATAGCAAAATGTTTGAACACATATTCAATGTCGTCTGTATAAAAGACATAATGATGTGTGTCTACACCTTAGAGTGTCTCTATCAGGTGAGAATCTTCAGGGTAATTTTTGCCTAACGTGGTTGGAAGGGGGCAGCGCGACTGTGCCTTGTGCGACTTGAGTTCGACGACTCTAGTCGTCTGCGTTTTGCAAAGCCGATTCTTTGGCTTCGGTGAAGAAAGGAAGCAGATGCGCCGCCTGGTTTCCACTCTCTTCTCTTCCCCTCCACCGAATTGCGTCCAGTGCCCATTTTGAATGCCTTAAACATCAGTTTTATTGTTCTTCACTGTTCTCTCATTATCTTCCGGGA
>MU946436.1:0-16023 GCA_036418165.1 Cooperia oncophora
TTCCACTTTTAGAAGCAGCATATCCCCTACTGTTGCCTGCTTGATCACCATGGACGTTTGTGAGGTTGTAGCCTTAGTTTATCGCGCAGGGCACGTCATCGTTGTGATCATCACAACAGGGGGGTCGTATTTGACCTCGAGGGAGGGGGGGGTCGTAAGCGCGGGGACCTTTCTGAAGTGAGGGTGCAGCGATACCCAGCTGTCGTTCAGCTTCAATGATGAAAGACTTATCCATGTGAAGGACCTCTGAAGAGACCCACACAATACAGAAGCAACCTGCCAGCGCAGAAATGGGGAACGGGCGATGACAGGGAATATGATGGCCTCCCAGACGTCATGAATTAATATTAAAAGATAAAGGATAAAGTCTCCGCCGTTGATCAACCCTTTGTGGGATGCGGCACGCATTCTATACTCTTTATCCCTGAGACGGGGTAGGCGTGGCATTCGAACATGGCACGGAACTGGTTACTCGTGGGATATTTAAATTTCAGACAACCGCCATCTTGTTCTTTGTTGGAAAAAGACGTGACCACATTTGGGTCAAAATGAAAATGTCTTTCCAAGAGCACAGCCACCACGACGTTTAGTTGAAGTACGCAGCCACGCCTACCTCATCTCAGGGATTTCGAGTGTACTTCCATTCAGAATCGCAGTGGCTCATTGAATGCGATGTGGCCTATACAATGACTTGCGGTGGCCAGCCGATGTACAAGTCAGTGTTTTATCCTCCCAGACGAATCTGGTACCATCTTACCGTCCCCGGAGGGTAGAAGGCTTGGTTGGCCTAGGCGAAAGTCGACCCGGGATTTGAACCCGGCATCGCGCGAGTGGTAAGCGCGCCACTTGTCACTACACCACCTCCGCGCCAATGAATATCCGCCATGAACTAGTAAACAGATGAAAATACACTTCCGAGCCTTTCTGACCGTGCAAGCACATCTACCTGCACGAAGGAAGTTTCTAGAAGTTGCACCTTCCCAATAGCTCTGCGTGAAAGCGCTATGCATGGCGCAATGCAGAGGTGATGCCAATTGGCGTCCAATGAACTATTTCCTGGTATCCTTGGCAAAAACATGCGTTTTAGAAGCATACCAATGTCTTAAAGCCAACTGGAGATTTTCTGGCGTCGGAGGGGTTGATTTTTCGGGCCGTGGGGGAGTGATTTTTCTATGATCACAACGGGGGATTTTTTCGAATAGCAGGCCTAGGGATAAAATGAAAGTTTTGCTGGAAAGTAGAAAGCTTCATGCTTCCGGCACAGTTCTTTTTTTACGAAAGGCCGTGTATGAAGCTTGCCATGGATGTCCAAAGCGTAGCGACTTGTGGTTGGCCCCCATGATCACGCAAGGGTCACAACGGGGAAAATTTCTAGAAAAGAAATGTTTTTGAAATCGCTCAAACTCAGGTAACAAGAGCCAACCTAGCTCCACTCATTCCCACTTTCCCCTCTCCGAGAGCTTTACTTTCAACGAAGTTATGGGTGTTCAAAAGAGGGGTACTTTTCGAGTGTTTGGCTTGAAATTGGCTCCAGGTCGTAAAATAGCGCGCACCAATACGCTTGTATTAGCGCGTGTATTAGGGCTCGCGTGCGGATGACCGCGAACAACTAATATTCAAAAACTAATGCATAGTTCCTAGTACTTCTGGTGAGTTTTTTGTCGTTTGTTTGGTATTTTAGATCTCTTTTTTGTTTTCTAGTAGTTTTTTAGGTTGTATTGTTGTAGTATTTGGCATTATCGAACTACAGATTTGGATGGAAATTTGTTACAGTGGTACTTCGACCTCCTGAACACGAATATCACACCCGCTTTGCCCAAAACTTTTCATCGATTTTGGTGATTTAGGGTATTTTGGCGCCGCGCCACAGGCGCCGGGGCCAAAATACCCTGAATCACCAAAATCGATGAAAACTTGTATACGGGGGTTATTTGACATCCTGATTACGAATATGATATTTATTCTTGGCGCCAGCGCTAACGTAGGACACTATGGTCATCTGCGCTTTGCTAAGACTGAGCCTGACCTGAGGGAAATCTTCCCTTTTTCTCAGTTTCAGCCTCAGCAGAGCGCCAAATAGCATTGGTATGGAGAAATGATGTCACACTCTTTTTGGCGTAGGAATAGTTCAATCGCGCCCAGTTCTCTTTATTGTCTTTATTCTTTTCATTTGTACCCTCGTGACGGGGGGGGACGTATTAAGACCTTAACTCTATGGGGAGGGAGGGTCGTAATTAGCGGGAACAGATAACAACGCGATGGCATGCCTGTTATCGCGGAACGTGCCTTTAAGTGACGCGGAAGTTAATTTATTCGCTTGCTTTCATCATCACACGAGAGTCTGCGAGTACTGTTGTTTCTTGTTCCTGCTACAATAAGCATCTCACACGTACAGTAGCCAGAAGAATCGCTCTACTAAAGAAAAGTTTGCTACTGTTGCTGACATCCAACAATATGGTCATGGCACCTATGCAGTAAGTTTTCTTCTCTGCTGACCAGGTTCCAGTCTTGCTTACTGCGGATGCTGGCCTCGTACGGCGCCAGCCCTTCCACAGTTGGTGGAGAGCGTGTTGGCGCCGCACCATACCCAGTCCCTTGACACGCCTCAGCAACCTCAGCGGACAAGACTGCATTTAAATCGCTTCATTACTGCCGGACGTTTCGACTACAGGGTCTTCAACAGACCCCCGAATTAGGCTCTTGCCCTAAAATTTGTTCTCAATAGCCCGCTATTTGCCTTCCATCTCTACCTCCTCTAGAATATCAACTGGAAATCTCGAATGAAAGAAAGGACTCGCCAAATTCATTACTGCTGCGGCCGCTATGCTATGCCCGCTGTTAGTTGTTAGTAAAAAATGTGAGATTACTGTGCAGTCTTTATAAAGTAAAGAGCTAAACCAAACGCAGACGCACGAACGCAGGTGACAGGCCTCCGTGACCTACGAACACCCATGTCACATCATCATGTTCAATATGCCATAAGTTTTCCGAAATAATGTTACGGCGTCCGCGTGAGCCGAGGCGCAAGGGCCGGTAGGCTGCGTTTATACTTTGCGGCAGCGTAGCGTAGCGCTTCCAGCGTACGCCAGCGGCAGTGCCGGGGAAAGGATAGATATCGATCTAGCTTCACCAGCGTCACCAGCGTACGCTGGCGTAGCGAGGGCACGGGAAGCATAGCTATCGATCTAGCTTCACCAGCGTTTCTCGAGCGTTTCTCCAGCGGCACCAGCGTTTTGCTAGCGCTTGCAGCGGCAGGGAGTAGAGACTATGTGGCCGTAAGAGACGCGGAATCGACGTGTATTGTAGAGACTATGTGGCCGTCAGAGACGCGGAATCGACGTGTATTGTAGAGACTGAGGGCGAGTGAGAGACGCGCAATCGATGTGTTTTGTACCCTCCAGCTCTCCCATAGTCTCTACTCCCCTGCCGCTGCAAACGCTAGCAAAACGCTGGTGAAACGCTGGAGAAACGCTGGCGTAACGCTAGCGTACGCTAGCGTGACGCTGGTGACGCTGGGAACGCTAGATCGATATGCATCCTCTCCCCAGCACTGCCACTGACGTACGCAGGAAGCGCTAAGGCTAGGCTGCGCAAAGTATACGCTCATGTGAGCTGGCAGAAGCCCTGGAGCGGAGACGAATAGACCTTTGTGTGATGCGGGAAACAAGGTAGTCCGGTGGAAAGTCACAGACATTGGCGGGGCTTCAAAGCTGTTCTCTGTGGTAAGCCAAGGACTACCAGCAGAGTGGCCGTAATCGTCTCTGGAAGTTTCCGTGACTAGATAGCAAGCGTGGAACGCTTCGATGACCGCTTGATGAAGATCGTAGTCGCTATCGAGCAACGCTTGTACCATTTCTTCTCCGCCTATGCTCCACAAACAGGGTGTAGCGAGCGATCCAAGGACGAGTTCTGGTCCCTGCTTGAGGAGAAGACAGCTGAGATACCGTCAGAAGACGTCGTCAATTGTTGCCGGTGACCTGAATGGGCACATAGGCGCTACGAAAAATGGTTACAGTTACGATGTTTTCGGCTATGGGTCACGAAATGCCGACTACCTCATCAGCTTCTACAGTGGGGGGACCAGAACGCAGACCTTGTCCTTGTCAGACGTTGCGACCAAAGGCTCGTCACAGACGCGAAGGTACTGCCGTAGGAGACAGTCGCCAGGCAGCATCGCCCGCTGATTTGTACGCTAAGGAACACACCGCCCAGGTCGGAAAAGTTCGAGCGTTGCGACCAGAGAGAATTAAATGGTGGTATTTGGAGGAGAAGGAAGCAGCTGCGTTCTTTCGTATCCGATTACCAAGCATCACACCTATAAAAATGCTTCCAAAACGATAGTTCAAGCCGCTCGCTCCGAACTCGGCACAACGAAGCCTGGAAGGCGTAGAATTGAAAAGCAGGCATGGTTGTGGACTGACGACGTCAGACTGAAGGTTCAGGAGGAAAAGAGACGCTACCACTAGTTTTTCGGTGACAAGTCAGGGGCTGCTGTGGCTGCTGCAAAAGCCGCTCAGTTCGAGGACGTCAGCAAGAAGCTGGAGGAGCGCGATGGCGAATGACACACCTACCGTCTTGCCAAGGCTCGTCACCGCCAGACCGAAGATGTAGAGAAGTTCCTCGGCATCAACGACGAGGAAGGGTCGTCTTCTGATGGACCGAAAGAAGGTGCTGAGGCGATGGCGCGACTACTTTGAGAAAATCTCTACAGTAGAATATGCACACCCGGCCATACCTCATGCCTCATCCAGTGCATGGTCCCGTTAAAAAGATAACAGTGAAGGAAACGGAGGCGGCTCTCAAGAAGATGAAGCCAGGCAAGGCAACGGGCCCTGACGACGTGGCTACCGAAATATGGAAGTCACACTACTGGTATCCTGACACGTTGACAAAGTCGTTCAACCAGGCGGTCGCAGAGAAAAAGATGCCCGATGGGTGGCAACAGAGCATAACGGTTCCGATCTGGAAAAGAAAGAGCAGCTCTGCAGACTGCCTAATTTACCCTCCAGTTCGCGTGCTCTCGCACAGCATGAAAATTTTTGAGCGAATTGTTGATAATCGTATTCGTGATATCGTCCAGCTCTCTACCAACCAGTGTGGCTTCGTGACTGGCTGTAGCACCATCGACGCCATACATGCCGCTCGCCTCTTGCTAGGAGAAACATCGTGAGAAGAAGCATGTCCATCTAGCCTTCCTTGACCTAGAGAAGGCTTTCGACATGTCCCGCGTGAAGTTATATGGTACGCCCTACGACAGCGCGGCGTTCGCATCCTGTATACCAGCCCAACGAGTCGCGTACGAACATCAGCAGGCAATGCGATGGAATTTCCCATCACCGGGGGGGGGGGGGTTCATCAAGGTTCTGCGTTCTCCCCGCTCCTCTTTGTTGTCGTCATGGACGACGATGGTCATTTCATCGGCGAACCTTGTAAGCAAACCGATTTCGTGGATAGCTTTCGTATGTCTGATTGATCGTGATGTGTCGCCTGCGAGTGTACAGAATGGTCTGCGAGCAAGGCTGCAAGCCGTTTGGCGAACTTTTGAGCTGAGACTGACGTCAAGGACAGACGCGAGTATTGACCCACATGTGGTCTCCTTAGAGCTTGGCGCGCAACAGGCAGAAACGCGCTACAACACTTCCAAGTTCCGCGGAGCAACAATTACGCCTGCATGGCTAACGAGCTGGACTCATGAAGTGAGGCTCGTAGTGAGTGGCAGTCACCCCCCCATGCTAATGTACTGAAAAGGCACTTTTTATGACGGGCGGTCTTTGTGAGCAAGATATACCAGAGCGCCTCAAATCGAAGACCTATAGATTTGTCATTCAACCTGTCGCGTTATACGACGCTGAATGCTGGGCTGCCACCAAACAACTTGAAGCTAGCCCAGGAGTGATGAACGAGAGAAACTGGTTTGCGCTGGACGAACGGTGTCATCGGGCCTATTGATCGGCGTTTCTTGAACAGGAGACATGCCGAAAGAGATTCGGGTGTAGTCCGGTTAGGGGACCGAGGAAAATGCACGAAGCTCGCCTTCGATGGTATGGTCATGTTCTTCGCGCGAGTTGTGACACCGTCCGTAGGACTGGTCTTGAGCTCGAGGTGCTCGAAAAGCGGCCTAAAGGACGTCCAAGCGCTGCTGTCTAGACACGTTGCGTGCGGACTTGAGGATAGTTGCCATCCACCCCGACCAAGCATTCAATCGGGAGAAGTAATGTGACAAAATAAGAGGAGCGGACCCTGCCACAGAGCGGGACAAATACTGAAGAAGAAGAAGAAGAAGAAGAAGAAGAAGAAGAAGAAGAAGAAGAAGAAGAAGAAGAAGAAGAAGAAGAAGAAGAAGAAGAAGAAGAAAAGAAGAAGAAGAAGAAGAAGAAGAAGAAGAAGAAGAAGAAGAAGAAGAAGAAGAAGAAGAAGAAGAAGAAGAAGAAGAAGAAGAAGAAGAAGAAGAAGAAAAGAAGAAGAAGAAGAAGAAGAAGAAGAAGAAGAAGAAGAAGAAGAAGAAGAAGAAGAAGAAGAAGAAGAAGAAGAAGAAGAAGAAGAAGAAGAAGAAGAAGAAGAAGAAGAAGAAGAAGAGAGAGAAGAAGAAGAAGAAGAAGAAGAAGAAGAAGAAGAAGAAGAAGAAGAAGAAGAAGAAGAAGAAGAAGAAGAAGAAGAAGAAGAAGAAGAAGAAGAAGAAGAAGAAGAAGAAGAAGAAGAAGAAGAAGAAGAAGAATGTGTGCCTGACGTCTTAGCTGACGCAGCCACGCAGAAATTATGTGTTCTTGAAATATGAAGCTAAAAAAAATTGCTGTTCAATACGATAGTCTCCATAGAAACATCATAAATCCTGAATGAAACTTGGCCATTCTCTGAACAAAAAATGGGGGGGAGAGTAAAAACTAGACTATCTAGCAGATTAGAACGGGTGGAGCATGCGGCGACGAGTGGCGCCGCTATCATCAACAGCTGGTGTCGTCGCAATACTGTGGGAGGTGTTAGGAGGAGTGGAATGGGCGTTTTCCATCACTGCTTGTTTTCTACCTGAACTGGCCACTATTGCTGGGAAGTGTCAGTGTGGAGTGGACTCGTTCTACGCCTCGCCTGACATGCGCCATCAATATAGTCACACTGCATTCGAAGCGGCTGCTACAAAAGGAATGAAATGCATATGGCACGATAAGTTGGTAATTTGGTCTCAAAATGCGCAGGTGCATATATGACGGTGCAAAAGAATGGTGAAACAAACAGAAAAAAAACCGTCTGAACAACCCTGCTAAGAGATTAAGCTTGTCACTCTATCAATGCTCTTAGAACAGATGTAGATTTCGATATGAGCTTTCCCCGGCATCGCACCTGACCATACGCCGACTAGGTTAAGATACGCAAAGCATGTACGGACCTCATAGAGAATACATGCGGTACGGCGTGGCCGTCGTCCCCTTTGCTTCCGGATTCGTGCAGCAGCCCAATAATGACAGCTACCACGGAAACGTCCAGCGAAGGTCGTTCGCATGTTCGTGGGCGCGGCACGCGGACCGACAGCTCCGTGAGCGCAGTGCTCGTGGAACCAGTCGACGCCTTATGTTTGCCGAGACCTCGACATGTTGACGCCCATGAGGGATACTCATTCGCCTGAAAAGAGCGCTGCCAGGGGCCGGAGTGCGGCACCTAGCCCAATGATCCGGGCTCCGGTAATTTCCCGTACATATGCCTGCATTATTCAAACAATACTCTTCTTAGGGAATCTTATTCGTTGCTCAAACTGCTTTTTTGAAGTTGCACCTGCAAGCTGCGGCCTACCCAACGGCCTGCTGTATCTGCACAAACCCTCGTGAACCTATAATTATGTACTAGTTAACATGTCGGAGCGCTCATAATCGTCATCACTCTCCTTATCATTTATGCAACTAAGAAAGATGTTAGCTGTCACTTGTTTAGTTTAGACAGTTACTTTTGCCTAAACTTCAGCATTCTTGTGGTTACTGTCAGCGTTCTTCCCCCTACTGGTTTGGTATTGATTTGTATTGACCTGGTGGCCTTCAGATTAGATCATCAGCAGATTTTGATCTTGTTTGTTTTTTTTCGTTACGGAATTAGCGAACGATCACATAAGCGTTCATGGTAATTGGCATAGACAAGAGTTCTTTATATAGTTTAGCATCTGATCACTTTAAGAACTTTCCTTCTCCGAAGATGAGTGTTTGATATTCGTTTTCATCGATTTGACGAACTTATTATCAGCTGCAAAAATATAGCCACCTTTTAAAGCGAACATAGTTACCTAAATTGCTATTCGACCGTCGGTTCGCTCTAATGTCGACGTTAACCGACTATTTTTCGTGTCGAGGTAGTTCGCGAAGATTAATTATATTGGATCTGATCCGGCGTTAAACCCGAGAATTCCGGATATAACAGAGTTTTCGAACAACTACTTCGCTAAAGATTAGATACGTATCGACACCCGATCGTTACTGACGAATACCTGACGTTTTCAGCGGCGCCGGCCCAATCAGTTTACATTTTCGTAATGATGTTTCTTCCGCGCTCTTTTCACAACACTTTATTTGTTTCCTTTTCTAAACAATTTCCCTATTTCCTTCAATCATCTCAAGTAACCTTCAATAAATTCTATCCTCTTCACAGTTTTTGAAAAAAGCATGACGATTGGCACGTGGCTTACGTGGAATCGATGTGCTTCCCAGTATATAAGTACGCTTACTTCATTTTCATCCACGTGCCACCTTAATGACAATATCAGTGTTGTTCTCCTTATTCGTCATTCGCCATCTGTTTTATTGTCTTTTATTTGGAGTTCACTTATTCTGGTTCTGGTCGTGGGGGCAAACCCGCAACTAACTCGAGAGCACGCGAATATATTTAAAAGGGACGTATTTTCTCAGGTGATCATTCCTCTTTTCACGCATCGCTTTATGAATCCCGTAGTAATATTTTCCGAAAGCTTAACCTAAGCAGGTCGATTAGATCAGGTGCAATACCCCTCTTTTGATCTATGAAATGTCGTGCGCTCGGGATTGACCCTCGAGAGGTCTACTACTATCAACTTCCAGAGTATTTTACTTTTGAGCCGCGCCGTGGTTGATCACCGAGAGACAAAGCAGATTGGTAGGATGTACACCGTTTCACGGCAAGGCAATGAGCGCCACTATCTCAGAATTCTTTTACTGAACACGAGGGAAAGTGTCTTTCGAAGATCTCTAAACGGTGGATGGTATCATATTCAGCAGCTTCGCAGAGGCAGCAAAACATGCGGGTTTTCTAGACGACGACAGATATTTCCGTCAAAATTCAAAGCAGGCCGCTCAGTTGCAATCGGCAGTATGTATACGAAATTTTTTTGTCTGCTCTGTTTTTGCGAGGCTACTCAAGCCCAGGAGTTGACGAACGAATTTTCGCATGCGATATCAGATGACCGCCTCCATCAAGGAAAGGATCGCGAAGCTGCGGTGGCATTGGCTCATTTTGATATTCTCGACCGAATGGCGCTCATGGACAAGGATTTTAGGAAGGTCGTTTCACCCATCTGCTGCTGAACGTCCAGTTGCACCACCAGTGGCCGTGAATCGCGAAGAGTACGAAAGGAACGGTGCTCTTTGATGTAAGACGCTCAACGCCAAACAGAGGGAGGCCGCCGACAACATATCGTCGCGTAGGGCAGACAGGCCACGTCGAACGTGTCCACGCTGAACTACGTTAGATTCGATGTTTCCTTGTTAATGCTTTCGTATTTGATTTCGGTGTTCTGTTTACTTGATTTTCCGTGAATTGAGTTAGTGATTCTGCAGATGGCAATAAAATGTTTTATCTTGAAAATTCTTGCGCTGTTTCATGTCTAGTTCATGGTTTACTTATATACCAGTCAGATCGCCCATCTAACTCCGAGCGCTCCTCCTTCCTGTGTACGGGCCGACTTCAATGTATTGACGTAAGTAAAAGTTAAAAATTGTAAAACACTCACCTCCTTACTCATATTGACCGACATAAATGAACAAACCGAGTAAAATGAAGTCGGAACTTAATAACAACAACAAATGTTATCAAGAATTCATACTCATTTACTCAATAAACCCAACGGGCTGCGGTCAATACAGGGTAAGTTGATTCATTAACACATAACTTAGCTCAAAATTTTGACATATTAGATATTGATATGATTTTTAAAATAAGAAGACAATCCAGGATAGGATGGAGACCAGAAAGATAAGTAAATTACTTTTATATTCAATGAATACCTTCATAAAAATACACATCTGTACATAACAACAAATTATTCACTTTATTCAATGCACTGTAAGAAGATACAATATTTGAAAAGGTAAAAAATATTTGAAACATTTGAAAAGTTAAAAAAATATACAATAAAATATTGACAATCGAAACTGGAGATTCCTCCTTTCCTTACTGATGAGCACGGAGGAGGAATACTGAAATTTGTTCAATTCCCGTCTAAGGGCACGTGCGAAACGGGAATTGAGCTATCTCTGAAACCTTCCCCCACAAAAATTTATTAATCACACAAAATTTATTAATCATTTCAATAAAGTTTCAACACTATAATCATTTTGACTCAACAAGCAACACAAAAAATAAATAGATGTAGAAAGATAATAATCAGTACAAATAATGTAAAAACAAGATTAGAATTTTAAGAGAATAAAACAATTACAAAATATAAAAATATGTTGAACAGCCACTACTTTTCGCCGGGCCAACCTGCCTCTTTCCTGTGCACGGGCCAACTTCGCCGGGCCAGCCTGCTCATTTTTTGAGCGACTAAGAATGCGAAAAAGTGCCAAATAACCATAGACCAATTCTGAACGGAAATGCAGAAAAAAGTTGCAATAAGTTTTATATCCCTCATCAGTTGCACACATTGAATCCCTCTCGAGAATCCCTGCTTTCAAGCGCGATCTTCTCGAAGAATACTGCTAGATTCTGTTGTGACCGTCATAATGACGCTTCTAAATCGTCTTATCGGATCTTATCAGCTCTGATAACATTCTACCCACCAAGACTGTTCCCATTACACCCCCTACACTACCTGTTGGAATTGACTTCCTATAGTTACTGCAACCCGCATTACGAATTTGCAAACGAAGAGACACATACATACATACATACATACATACATACATACATACAACAGCATACAAACCGACACACAAATTTGCTGGTTCATAGAATAGAAGGATTTTGGCAGCTGACTAAATCGCTACCTACCACTATGAGTGAATTTTGTCACACGAAGGCTTATTTGAGCTAACCGTACCGCGATATAAACGTGAATGACATCGCAAATTCGTATGAAGGAAGTGCGGCGATTTTGAGAAAGGAAGAAAGAATGAAAACAAGAGCGCGAAGTGAAATAAAATGCGACCACTACATAAGCGGAAGGATGAATAACGAGCGCCAACCCCTCTTCCTACCCTAAGAGCGGTTTTCCGCGGCATCGTGTTCTACATCACCAGCAAGAAGCACGCCCCGCTCTAAAAGTTACTGTGATACACCGCACGAAGGAAGCCCCATTGGAAAGAAAATTGCTCGAAGCGCTCGCTATCAAGCGGCTATCCCCGAGATCAACAACAGGGAGGAGCTCATGGAAGCAATGAGGCTAATAGGATAGCGGTAGTGATAAAGAAGTACTGACAAATGTCACGCGCGTCACATTTCTAGTGACTTTTAGTTGCGTTGGCAGTTGCGCTGGGGTAAGCTGGTCATCCGTTGTAGTTGAATTGTTAACAGTTGTTCTCTCATCACTGAATTAGGCATTGTATTGCAGAATACAACCAAACGCTGTTGACGCTGGCAAGTCAACTTGGTTGGTATTTCGACCGACTTAATGTTGTTAGATAGTATTATTGTACTTGTTTACCTGTTTTCGTTTACCTTAAACCTCATAGTTATGTATGTTTACCTGTTTTTGTTTACCTTAAACCTCATAGTTATGTATGTTTACCTGTTTTTGTTTACCTTAGACCTCATAGTTATGTATGTTTACCTGTTTTTGTTTACCTTAGACCTCATATTTAAGGTCTAAGGAAACTGTTAAAACAGCGAAAGCTCACCAATAAAGGTGTTTTATGAACGAGTTCTCATTGCCAATTTCCGAAGAAGATCGTATAACACATGAGACTCAGGGATAGCTCGATTTTATCATATCTGAGAAACAAGGTATTAGAAACATCTCCCTTGTAGTTATCCATCACCTGGAGTTCCTATCAAGGCACACGTGGTGCCAGTTGAGCATTGTCTTATCACTCGATCCTTATCAATCTCCGCGAAGTAGTCGCCAAAAACGTCGGGTACGTCGGTTTCGTCGGATCGGGGAGACACGCTGAAGGTAGTGGAGAGTTAGAGCTGGGATGCAACGGCCATCACCACTGCAAGCTCACACGGTTGATATCGTCGCAATCGGTCGGGGTAATGTCAAGGAGAGGACGGGGGCGGAACAAGAGCATGTCGCACGTTTGCGATCTCCAGTGTGAGGATCGTTTTGATCTCTGAGGGAGGAGGTCGTATTTACCTTCGTGAAAAATGTTTTCGGGTCTTCGGGTTGAATTCCCTCCCCACCACCGGCTCAACGGCAGGTTTTCGGGGAAGGAGTGGATAATTTTTTGGGAAAAAAATTCGGAATCGGCCAGTGATCGATTCACTGAGAAAGCAACAAGTGGTGAAAAGACCGCCGATCATTCCATACCTCTTGACACCGCCCCGACTGCTTGTGATATCAACTGTACAGACAAAATCTGGATATCGGCCCAGTAGGTGGCTAACATTGCTACCACAAGTCTCGGCTTCGCGCAAGGTTCAGAAAGGCAACCAGTTTCAGTGAATGCACAGTAAAAAAGCAACATTAAAAGCAGTTGGCGCCATGACTCTTTAAAGACAGCCCCCGCGCTCGAGTAGTACATGGTCGTCCTTCCTTGTGCAAGTAGTACAGCCCCCAAGCTAGAGACTGTCCCACTCTCGCGACTCCACAGCGAGCGAGGAGCGAGCTACAGCTGCTGAAAGTTCTAGTTCTAACGCCCGCCCAGTTGGACCGCCCACTTGCTAGATGCCCTCTGACGGAGAGCCGCTCAGTTGTTCTTTGTTGGGGCGGCGGGCATTAATCGGAATTGCATGCCCTTTTTGCTGACCGCGCTCGTGCCCATGAATGGTTCTGCTCTCCTTTATTACATTTTATTCATTAGGAGCACATACAGTCAACTCCAACCCATCTTGCAAGGTAAAACGCGTAAAAATCACGAGCGACCCAATTTTCGTGGTGCAAAAGCTCGACGCACCACACTACACTAAAAGATGCACGCTACCGTAACCCTAAATTCAGACGCCTAGTTTTTGAAAGTTTCTTTTCCTTTTTCAAGAGTTTTCCTTCCGTGTTTTGTTGTTTTTCGTATTCTTTTCATTGCATTGGATGATACCCACTACTGGGAGATGTGATAAAGGAAATTGTGAGCCAGGGGTTGCACAGAGACCGCAGGAAGGTGTGTGTCGTGCCGGAGGTGGCTTCCAATTCCCCTACTGCCTGGCGTCATACCAGGTCGTCAGGCCCCTCTGACCTAGCATCGGTGTCTGGAGGGGAAAGGATCCGCCCTCGGCGCGAGGGTTTGCAGGGGACTTACGGGTGCTTGCCTATCCCGCCACGGTGTTGCCACGCGGGTGCTAACGTTGCTAACTGCAACCGGTAGGCCCTTACTGCCCCTACATTGTGTGCACACTACGGCCATGCACCTGATGTTAACCTGCTTACCTACGCCTTGCCTACGCGCCCTACCTAAGAATATCTGCTCACCTAGCCGCGAACTAGGATGCCTCTAATATATGACTAGAATCAACAGCCGGCTTATTAAAAACTATGCTAAGAAACTATGAAGAAACCGTGATAAATAATTGTTCGAGGAATATTGTGGTTTAACCACTATTGCTGCACAACAATACACAAACTATTAAATTGATTTACCTCTCTAATATGATAACTATGAAACAATAACAAAAGGTGGTGGTGGTTTTGTTGTGATGTCACGGGAGCGAGACATTTCTCTGAGCGAAGATGTTCTATCAGATACCACTACATATGAGGTGGTTTCTGTTGAACACTATAAACGCGAATCGGAGTCTTGAAGAAGTTATAAGAAGGATTCCTGGTACGAAACTTGAGAAGGACATAGTGGATCAATTTTTGCCGAAATACGCAAGCATACCAACTTATTCCCAACTACTCAAGACACATAAGTTGGTCAGAAGCGAAGACGATGTGGTGGACCACAATTCTATCAAAACCAGACCTATAGTAGCATCCTGTGGCGGTCCTACGGACCGTGTAAGCTGGTTCCAGCGTATACTCTCTCCTCTGCTTGCCCATGTTCCTCACCACCTCAAAAATGTGAAGCAGTTCCTGGAGCAATTACGACAGTGCAACTTTTATGACAAGCCACGATTAGAATATGAAAGCTTCGACGTAGTTGCACTTTATACCAATGTTGATACCCGAAGAGCTGTAGAAGCATGTATGCATCTTTTGCGCCATCACCACCATCAGCTCCAGCTCTTTGGTCTTGATGTTGAAGACATTGGAGAGCTCCTACGAAACGTGGTGAATGTGAACATATTCCGCTTCAGAAACATCTTTTACAAGCAGACAAGAGGACTTGCCATGGGTAGCAGACTGGCTCCACTACTAGCAATAATATTTATGGATAGCCTTGAAAGAACGGCCTTATCACCGGGAGTGCTCTATTTTGGACGATATATCGACGACATATTCATCGTCGGAAGATCGCGAGCAGCCTTACGACAGACATTTGGAAGACTTAACGAGATGTGTCAGTCGATAAAACTAACAGCTGAACGCCCTCCCGCTGATGGGTTTCTCCCATTTCTGAACACCAAGATCAAGATTTCGGAAGGTCAGGTCAACACGGTACAGGAAATCGGCATCACAGAACATCCTAATTCATGCGAGAAGTTGCCATCCCCTCCACATGAAAGTGAACGTGATTCGCCACATGATATCTACATCACGTGAACTGACCTCAACGAATCATCAAGAAATGGAGACAGAAGTTGAGAATATCCTATGGCGGAACGGATATAGGAACCAGCAACTTCGTTGCTGGAGACCATGCCGATCACCTTGTGGTACTCCACTGATGCTGCCTTTTATCAACGACTCGTTTGCGTGTGATGTTAATGACGTCGTAAGAGATCAGGGCTCCCGATTAACCTGATCTTTCGACCACCTCCCACTTTACGACGCCTTTTAACATCATCGCGACCCTATGAAAGTCGCTGTGAAAGAGCAAACTGTCAGTTTTGTGGAGAGCACAAGGTGTGTCAAGAAAAATATGTAGTGTACATTGTGCCTTTCGTGTCATGAATTTTACATCGGAGAAACATCAAGGCCACTATACAAGAGAATGGAGGAACACATAAGAGCTCTGCGTAGTCCACAGAACTACGCTGATAATCCATTCTCGAGACATCGTACACTACGGCATGCTCAGGAGAGACCGCCCGAACTTCGAGTCTCCATTTTGCACAGAAATGTGATTGATCCCGTCGAAAGAAGGATAAGAGAAGCGTTGGAAATTAAGCAGCTAAACCCACCGATCAACATGAAGGAAGAGATGAGAGTGGCAATGACTCTGATATCAGTGTAGGACGTGCATTACGAAGGAATGCGTGACTATTCCCAGATCATCCTTGGTCCTACATCTGTATATATACCCAGAACCCTGCCACTTTCCTATTTCTGCCTATATCCGCTTAAGAAGTCTAGGCAGTCCCACCTCCCCTTCCGGACAACTCGCTGTAGGTTGCTGCTCCTTCTATGGTGACTGTTGCGGTTTGTGCGTGTGTAAGACCTTATTTGCTTGTGTAATTCAGTGACCTGAAGAAGGGCTTAGGCCCGAAACGTCGTCAATAAATATTTTTGGAAGAAAAGGAGCTTCTCATTTCTATACATAAGAACAAATCTCAATACAATGAAGCTCAGGGAACCATCTATACTATCTAAAAACAAAA
>MU946437.1:0-13995 GCA_036418165.1 Cooperia oncophora
GTAAGATTATGAGTCTACACTCTTAACCACTCGGCTATCCCTGCCACAGTGCCACGCCTACCCCGTCTCAGGGATAAAGAGTATAGAATGCGTGCCGCATCCCACAAAGGGGTTGATCAACGGCGGAGACTTTATCCTTTATCTTTTAATATTAATTCATGACGTCGTTGTGGGAGGCCATCATATTCCCTGTCATCGCCCGTTCCCCCATTTCTGCGCTGGCGGGTTGCTTCTGTATTGTGTGGGTCTCTTCAGAGGTCCTTCACATGGATAAGTCTTTCATCATTGAAAGTGAACGACAGCTGGGTATCGCTGCACCCTCACTTCAGAAAGGTCCCCGCGCTTACGACCCCCCCCCCTCCCTCGAGGTCAAATACGACCCCCCTGTTGTGATGATCACAACGATGACGTGCCCTGCGCGATAAACTAAGGCTACAACCTCATAAACGTGCATGATGATCAAGCAGGCAACAGTAGAGGATATGCTGCTTTTAAAAGTTGAAAAACAGCAAGCAGAACGCACGGCGCTCATGTTTTAGGCCCATTGGCGCCCGATAGGCCCATGCCGGCCTCCGGTGACCGTGTCGTTGTGAGACTGCCATTGCGCTCTCTCGCCCGTCATTTTCTGGCCTCTCTCGTCTCTTATCAGTGTCTCGCCGCCTTTTGCAATCCACAATCGATCTTGACCACCTTACGCTCGTCCGGTGATCATGATCAATTGAAATAAAGAGGGTCTTATTGCGGGCGCTTTTTCGTGGTTCCTTCTCTTCAATAAGTCAACAATCACAGGGCAATTCTATTTTTGAACTGTATTACCTATGAAGTGTGGTCGCGGGAATTGCCTTGAACCAATGTTACGTACGTTACCTATGATGGGCAACTTCTACGGGAGGGCTTCCATAGGCTGAGTACGGCTGCAGCGCCATGGTCATTCAGTGTGGAGCTGAAATGGTACAACCTCTGATATATCGGGAAAAGACCTCTTAATTCATTTTTTCTTCCTCCTTACTTTTTTTCCTTCCTTCTCTCTTGCCTCTTCCTTATACTCCTCTCTTCAAATGCTCACCCAGGGGGTGCGATGAGAAAATACCTCAGGACCCTCCCAGCAAGAGAATATCCGGTGCCCTCCTGTCAGGAAAATTCAGTCATCAGAGAATTCGTAGAATGCGTCATCGAGGCACCTCTCTGTTAGGCAGCGTCGGTAGTGCTAGCGTGCGAGTGCATCGCACGCTAGCACTGACTAGGACTGATTAGATCGCGCTCCAATGCAAAAATCGACTGGACGGATGCTAATTCACAGCCGTATTCACTTACTTTTCCCTTCTTTCTCCTCCCGTTAGCTTCTCGCTTGTTTTTTCATCTTCCTGCCACCATTTTTTCAACCTGTTCCAATGTTTGTCGGTTATTATGCTTTTTTAACTTTAACACTTTGAAAATTCCCAAGTCCGACTCCCTCTAAACCTCGACATGTGTTTTTTATATGTTGTTATAACGTTTTTTTTTAATTGCTTGACGAGGTTGTTATGAACTTTTTTATCGGCTGAGTTTCGCGGTATCGCCTTCTTCGGAGCCTGAAAGGGTCAAGCCGAATTATGATATCCGAACCAGCACCAAACGCACTCCTTACCCTTTCGACCCCACTAAGTCCAGCACGTAATACGAGTGAAACACCTAACATACCTCAACCGGATCCACCGGATCAAGCGACGAGCCTCGGTGATGGAAGTTTTTGAACTGAGACTATCCAGAGCCGTCGAAATATAATCTTATATAGGGAGATAGCTCTCGTGTGATCTGATTTCTTCCCTTCGGTTTAATTCTTGGATTCATGACCTGAATCCAGAATGCTTCGAGAGTTTTTCGCGCGGAAAGTTGGCCTTCGCGCTCTAAAACCTCTACCGTGACTCTAAAATCGTCTCCATTGTGGGGGGGGGTTTTTTTCTTGTTCCCCTTTGATATCTAAAGGGCTGTGATACACGCCCAGTCTAGACTTTGCCATTCCAGATGCCTCCTGATCCGCACATGGAGTGGCCTAGCCGTTTTACCAATGAATTCATCTCCACAAGTTAGACAAGAGATCTTGTAGACCACACCTGCGATTATGCAGTCTCATTCCCTGCCAGCAGGGCAAACTACACACCAATCAGGAGGGTTACGCATGCGTACAATCGTATTGAGCGCGTCCGTACTAAGGCGATGTTTTAGTTATTAGGAGGAACCTCTACTAAACCAACAAAGTTCTGTAGACCCGATCTCCTCAGGCATTCCTTTATGGAAGTGCTTATTCATCGGAGATGAAAGGTAACATGAATGGTATTTTGTCCATCAACGGGCTACCTGGTCTACTCGCGCGCCCAGCACATCTGGTTCCTAGCTCTACGCCATAAGCCGAGGGGACGGTGGTATGCATTCTGCTCAGCAATCTCACGTGCCATTTTTTTTCACACGCTCCCGTACAGACTTTTGCGGCGGTCCGGAACATATTCCTGACGATAGCCCGCTTAGTCTGAAGTGGGTGGGCTGATCGAAAATGGACGATGATGTTTTGTTGCTAGGTTCATACCACTTGTGCAGATACCGAGTATCCCTCAAGTTTAGCCTGACATTGTGAAAACACGGGAAGCCAGTCATGTTGACCGGCTTCTCAGGCGTTAGCCTTATATGTCCTGCTCGTTCACTTAGGATAAATAGTGTTCCATTTCCTCTTGTGTGGAACAGATTACGAAACAGTCATCAGTGTATCGGCAATAAAGCAATGGAACTTGATCTAAAACAGACGCTTCGATTTAGCATGAAGAGCAATGGCTTAACCCATGGCGCCTGCCCGTTTCCCGATAGCAAGCCTCTAATCTGCTCGAAGCTTACATTCTCAGAACCATCTGGAAGATTTACAGGCTGCCAGCATTCTTTTGAGCAAGCATCATTATTTGATCTACGGAAAGCCATGTATATTTAACCATATCGCTTCGCATGAGCGAGCTCAAAAAGGGGCTTCAGTAGCCAGCACTGTTACTTACATTCGTGTAAAGGCCTCCTCCACGGTCAAATCGGACTCCGTGACTGCTGAGCTATTTGATGTGCTCTGAGCGAGGGCGGTTCAGGGAACATTCTGAGTGTATAGGGACGAGCCTGCTGACGATACGATGCTTTCATTTGGACTGAAATCCGAGCGCGCTGTTTTAGATCAAGTTCCATTGCTTTATTGCCGATAAATTGATGACTGTTTCGTAATATGTTCCTCGCAAAAGGAAATGGAACACTATTTTATCCTATGAACGAGCAGTCCGAACATATAAGGCTAACGCCTTGAGAAAGCCGGTCAATGACTGGCTCCCGTTTCTCAATGTCCAGATTAAACTGGATATGATCCACGTATCTAACCCCAGTTGTATAGTAAACACCTATCAACAAAAAACATCTTCATTTGGTCCATTTCGATCAGGCCCACCCCACTTCAGGACTAAGCGCGGGCTATCGTCAGGAATATGTTCCAGACCGCCGCAAAAGTCTGTACGGGAGCGTGTGTCACTAAAAATGGCACGTGAGATTGCTGAGCAGAATGGCTACCACCTCCCCTCGGCTATGCGTAGAGCTAGAACAGATGTTGCTGCGAGTAGACCAGGTAACCCATTGATGGACAAAATACCATTCATGTTACCTTTCATCTCCGATGAATAAGCACTTCCATAAAGGAATGCCTGAGGAGATCGGGTCTACAGAACTTTGTTGGTTTAGTAGAGGTTCCTCCTAATAACCTAAAACATCGCCTAGTACGAAACCGCCTCTACGATCGTACATGCGTAACCCCTGATTGTGTAGTTTGCCCTGCTGGCAGGGAATGAGACTGCATAATCGCAGGTGTGGTCTACAAGATCTCTTGTCTAACTTGTGGAGATGAATTCATTGGTAAAACGGCTAGGCCACTCCATGTGCGGGATCCACAGGAGCATCTGTGATGAGTAAAATCTAAATCTGCCGTGTATCAAGCCCCATTAGGATATGCAAAGGAACAACCTACGCCACACATGGAGAAACGATTTTAGAGTCACGGGAGCACGGTTTACGAGCGCGAAGGCCCAACTTCGCGCAAAAAATACTCTCGAAGCATTTCTGGATCAGCGTCCATTGAATCCAGAACTTAACCGCAAGGGCACGCCCAATAAAATCAATCACACCGGGAGAGCTATCTGATAACAGATATCATTTATAGAGCTCTTGGATAGTACCTCTCATTCAAAAACTTACATCACACGAGGCTCGTCGCTTGATCCGGTGGATCCGGTTGAGGTATGTTAGGTGTTTCACTCGTATTACGTGCTGGACTTAGTGGGGTCGAAAGGGTAAGGAGTGCGTTTGGTGCTGGTTCGGATATCATAATTCGGCTTGACCCTTTCAGGCTCCGAAGAAGGCGATAACCGCCGAAACGTCAGCCGATAAAAGTTCATAACAACCTCGTCAAGCAGTTCAAAAAAAACATATAAATATATATAACAACATATAAAAAACATGTCGAGGTTTAGAGAATGTCGGACTTGGGAATTTTCAATGTGTTAAAGTTAAAAAAGTACAATAACCGGCAAACACCAGAACAGGTTGAAACAAGTGATGGGCAGCGAGATGAAAAAAAAGACAAGGAGAAGCTCAAAGGGAGGAGAAAGAAGGGAAAATTTCAGTTTTTCGCATTTCCATTTCAACCACATCAAACCAAAGACACAAGAGGGGAAAGAAAGAGGTAATAACCTTGATATGCGTCGTTCTTTTCTTTCCCTATTTCGTTAACGCCGTATTGTTTACCATCGATCAGTGTCAATTGAATGAGCGTGCCAACAAGTTCTTGCTTTCGACGTTCAATCTGCGAATGAGATGTCTGGCGGCACCGTAACCGAGCAAGGGTACCTTGTAGCATATTAGGCGACAGTGACCCATCCGGTTTGGGCGGCAGAACACCTCGTCAGTAGATGAGGTAGAGGGTCGCGAAAGTAGCAACACTAAACCTGACTCGTTACATTACTTTCCTTTTCTTTTTTTTATATGTCATTTTGTTTTAATGGGTATTCCTCGCCGTCAACCATTCAATGAGATAACATTGTCTGAACGTTTCCGCGTCCACTCTCCGCAAAGCCTTCGCACCGCTCTTTCTCTCTTTACAGGAAGAAGTACCCTTAGGCAGCGACTTGCGGGCTCAAAGAAATCAGAAATTTTGGAAACAAGTGTGGTTAGGAAGTATTATAGCATCCCGTTCTTGGCTAGATGGAGAGTAGAAAAGATCACCAAGGCCTCGCCGAGGATGGTACAAAAGTGTGTGAAACATTAGCAAATCAAGTTCCAGCATGTATGCCTTCATTTGGCCTGACTACAACTCTCTCTCGATCGAGAGATGATGCATCGCCGAGAACAAGTATGACTTCTTGTCTAGGTGATTCCTTGTGATCACCTACATCTCCATCCGTGCAGATGGGCCAATCGCTGGTGGATTCAGCAAAAAGCAAGGGAGACCAGATGCCGGGAGTGCCGTGTTCTCAAGCCCAAAAATTGCATAAATCAATCTGCAAGGGATATTTCTGTTACCTAGAGACTCGCTCCAAAATAGAACCGCGAATTCATAGTACTCCAAGTGCGGAGAATTGTTAATAGAGAAGACGATTTCTATTCGGGCAGAAGTAGCACGCCAGAACTAGGACCAAACTAGGACCAACGTCACGACGTATTTCTCCAAACTCGACAGAGTTGGTTTGGTTTAGAACGAGATCCTGGTCCTCTTCAGTAATTCCTTGGCCAACCACTTCCCTTAGTACGCTTTACACTCCTCTGTCCTTTCCAAAGCCTTAAAAACTAGCCCTATGACCTGCAGCATAGCGGTGTTCCATATGTTCTTCAGCATTCTGCCTCAACAACGACTTTAATTAAATGTTTCTTTGTTGGTACGGTTGACGGTGTAGCGTTCCAGGTAAGACAAACTTCCAACTAATAACTCAGAATATTCGAAAAAATCACTGAGAAGAGAGGGTCTCTGACTTTTTCAGGTTCTCCTCCCTCTACCATATGTATCACTACATTTGCGGCGGTTCCGGATGAACGCTAACCCCTTTCGCACATCATTCAAATCTTGCTATAGTTCGACCTTTTGACAAGGGTTCATTGCGGCGAATGGCTTGACGCTGAAAAACCAGAAAATGTGAGGGCGATTCGGATTGAATGGTGCCAAATCGCCGCGGCGGCGAGCAATTCTTGACCTGATTTCTCTCTTGCAGCCACCAATTGGAACTGATCGCAGGTCTTTAGCTAACATCCAGATTCTAGCCCTTGTGGGCTTACCTTTCAACATAAAGGGACGGATACTTTTTGGTGAATCTCGATGAAATCGACAACTAACAACAAAATCTACCAACAAAAATGTGCTTCAGTCTATAGGGTCAAAACGGCAACCCACTTCTTGACCAAAATTGGTTCCTTTCTCACCCTTCTAGCAGCCCAGATGTGAATCTTTCAGACTTGCATGTATAGGGACTGATGCACCAGCGAGTGTGGATCCCAACTTGAATTTGAGATGACTTTGTGAAAACAAAAGCTTTCAAAATATGTGTGAATTTAGGTCGGTTGCCTCCGTCGCACTGCTGACTAAATGAAGAAACGAGTCGAGGCCTGCAAAAACTGATGGCAATAACTTCGAAAATCCCTGATAATTACAAAATGCCCCGGTTCACAATTAAAATAAAAATAGTTTTCTTAGAAGGCCTATGAGCAAAAAAAATGATTTATAACGTTTTTTCCACATGATTTTCGCCACCCTGTATGTTTTTCCGCCAACCTCACTCGCCACTGAATAAGCATAGAGGAAAGAGGTCTTCCGTTGATTGCTCCTTCTTCGGGATGCGCAGCATTACACATCCTTTCAGAATCGTGGTCTGGAGTGCGGTTTGCCCTTCCCCATCAGCAACGTCCTGCCGCTGGGGAAATTTTTGGAAAACACGCCCCTCCCACTCCTCTAATTGCCTCCGCTGATCCGTCCCCAACCTTGGTCATCCTACCTGCCACTTTCCTAGGTTTTCTCGAACTTCCTAGCATTTTTCTAGTTTTCCGCAAATTTTGCCGCAAAACTTTTCGTTGCTTCGCCAACATTTTCTATCGTGGAGGGTGGAGAGGAGAGGCAAGAGAGGAGTCGTGAGCAACCGACTACTGGTTTCAACTATCAGAAGTAGTAGCTGTACAGAACATTGGCGGCGCCAACAACCAAGAGGGTAATAATACCAGGTGAGCACCCGTGTCTGGAAACACATGGTGAGGGAAGTCGCTACCTGCCGCTGGAAAGGGGAGGGGCGTACCATGTGCCTCTCACGCAAAAATTGCCTCGCGTTGGGAGGATAAGGTTTTCTACGCCGTTGTCGGACTGTCGCCTTTTGTACCGTTTCACCACGTGTACTATTGCCGCCCGTGACGCCCCTCCCCACTCGCGCCAGATAGGCAAAACACTTTGGCAAATGTTGGGTGAAAACTGGGAAATGGGGGAACTTTTGGAACAAGCTGGTAAGGAAGCTGGACCAGTTGTGGAAGTGGGAGGCGTACCAACGACCCTCTGCTGTCAGAGTGGAGGGGGTCCGTTCTGAAGCACCATTTCACACATCAGCGATGCTGACTCTGTGTATAGCCCCTTGTGTAAACACCTGTGGGAAGGGAGCTTACAATTGGTGGCCAAGTGCGATCTCCGCCTATGTCCCAGCAACAAGCGAAATACGATCTTCACCCGCCGCTTATGGCAGTATTGCGAGTTGCCGTCCATCTTCTACGTTAATCCTATTTTTACCGAGGTACAGTTGCTACGCAGACGCGTTGGAGAGGGAAAACATGACCCACATCGGTGGCCTAGCAGTTCCTTGTGGACTGAACGAGCTACCCTGGTTGTGTGGCGATTCAATGTGAGGCGAGCAAAACTTTCAATGAGAAAGAGACGGTAAGACCTACCTGTGTTCAGGTGATTAAACGTCTAGTTCACATTTCTGGGGCTCATCCCTGTGAGGTTAGAGAACTTTTGATGGTACTCTTCAGCATGCCGATGGGATGCTCTATCTTGCAGACCTCGTCTGCTAACTGGTTTGTGATTACGCTGGTTAAACATAAGAGTAAGGATCAACATTAGACCTAATGTTTGTTACTTGATAACAAAATGTAGCACAGTAGAGCAATGCAGAGTTTTTGCACTTCATTGGGGATTTTCCAGGTCAACATTAGCAAACTAGATCAACGCCCATCATGTACTGTATGCTGCTAACGGGGAAGGGGCGTGACGGAGGTGGTCAGTTCGCCCGCCGATTCATCCACTTCGATATGCTTCGTCTACTACTCTGTCTAGTCACTGTACAAACAGGTGAGAGAGAATTTCATAGAATCCACTGATTCCATCGTAACCTATTCACTTCCTCTATAGAATGACTTTTTCCGTGTGATGCTCGTGTCAGTGCCCCAGTAACTGCGCCACTTGTCGCTGCACCACACCTCTGCTGGTATTTCCATAGAGCCATCGAAGGTGCGGATGTGACAAGTGGCGCCTCTACCAGAGGCATTGGTCAGAAGAGCGATTCTCGGGTGGTCGACTCCTGCAGGAGCCAGCCTAGCCCTGCCTCCCCTGCTGCGTCCCTTAATTGGTACCAGCCTCATACCAGGAGATATAAACCCTTGCACATAATCTTTCCACACAAGCAAGGTCATTTTATGGACGGGCGTGTAAAGAACCACCATAATGGAGAGTCAAACTCATGACAATCCGGAAAAAAAGATTGTTCAACGCCGAACAATTTGCCTCTCTTCATTCTCCGAAGACGTCATTTGTTAATCCAGCCCTTTCAATAGAGCAGGAGGAACTCAAAGCACAATGAAGAAGACATTTTTTGAAGAGAGCATAATACTGAATAGAAAAACATGTTTTACGGGTAAGTTTTCCTTCTCTTGTGTTTCTTTTAGAATGAAAGCGATTACGACCAGAGCGTGCTAACCCAGATATCCGTCGCAAATGTGTGGTGAAAACTATTCGGTATCTTGCTTTCAAAATCGAGTGTATTCTACAATCGACAGACAACTGATGAGGTCATCGAGATTCTGAGACTTTCCGCAAAAAGATCGCATCCACCATCCCTATCTAAACACGGCGCGTAGTCCGGTAAAATAGAGGTCCGCTGGTTAATGTTGATAGAACAAGTCATGACATCGCATGACGTCCCACGACGAGCAGCGGCAATGGAAAGCGGCTTACAATCAGGGTACAGCATGGGATGTGGCGAGAATGCTCGGTGTGAGTTACGACGCCCCCCCCCGTTCGGGATGGGGTCGCAAGGCAGACCGACCCCCCCCAGGGCTACGGCTTTTTTCGTGCCCGACGAACGAGCGGATGAGTATATAGTTGGCGAAAAGTTGTCGAGCGGGGGGGGGAGGGGCTGGGGTAGTGAATATAGAACAAAAAATTAATACGACCCCCCTTTTCCACAAGAAAAAACTACTATCAAAAAATTTGTCCTACAATTATGTACCCCTCCTCGTCCGCCGCTTCGCCGCAGAGCAAAAGGTACGAACCCCCCTGGGTTTGACACAGTACGATGCTGTACCCTGCTTACAATACGTCTTTACTCATTTCATTTTACTTTTGTTCTTTATGTTGAGCGACATTCAGGGCTGGAGGATGAAGATTGAAATGAAGGTCCTCGCATTCTATGAAAATCGTTTTTATGAAAGAGAAAGTGACCGAGAGTCGACTAGAGTACAGTATTGTTGGGAGAATCTTGGTAACCGACGCTCATCTAGAGTCAACCGAGAACAGATTAGAGTACAGTATCGTTGGGAGAATCCTGGGACCCTGGGGGGTGTTGGGGTGTGGGGGGGGGAGAGGGGAGGGTCGCACTTGATGCTGGGGAGGAGGGTGCTTGTTTTAAGAGAAAAAAATATGGAAACTCGGTTTTTCTCGTCTCATAATCGCTATATCACCACCTCTCCCCTCCCATCTGATTGATGACGAACTCCATCTTGCTTCTATGGGAGAGTTCCCGAAAAACTGGGAGAAGCGGTAGGAGATTGGGAAAAATGCGGAACATGCTAGGTAGACCAAAGAAGAGTAGTGGAGTCGTAACAGACGCGAAAATCGGGAAGGGGCAGTGATAGCATCATGTATTTGCTCATCACAACTCTGTCCTCTAAAACTAGACATTTTTCTGTATTTCTCTGCTCAAGCGCTTGCGTATGATCAGGTGAATCTTGTCGTCCAAACCTGAACTTGAAGTTCACAGCGATCTTCTCTTGAAAGTTAACCTTACTTACTGCCAGCTGGAAAGTGTCTCATTACTATTCCCTCACAAGTTCTTCAGCGTTATTATCTCGAGCTCTATTTGAAAAGATTGATGAGCCTTAGCACCTACATGTAACTGTTTTTTACCAGCGATTCTCGATAAGTTCTCCATTCTAATTGAGAAATGCTCAAAGGGTAATGTCAACGGTGCTGATCAATCCCTTTCACACCTCATCCTACTGCCATTCTTGATCGCAGTGACTCAAGAATAAGATTTGACCAATAAAATGACTTGATGGGACGAGTGGATCGACAGACGAGTGCATGTCATCCCGAAGACTGGAGCCAGTTCACTGGCCAAGAAGGACAAAGACTTAGTTTGATAGTTGGCCCGCAGACGGGGGACGATCTGCGACTTGAGCTACGTACCGCGTGTGTTAAAAGCGAGCGACACCATTCGCAACTGCGCCACCTCTTAACTGAACTGAAATCTTCTGTGATAGTTTTGAATACGTGAATGTTTCAGTAAGTGGGCAGTTAGCTGCAGTGTATTCGAATGCAAGTCGAAGTAAGGATTGCAGCAACTGGAGCAGTTGGGGGCCCTGTGTGTGGCCTGACTACAAGAAATCAGTGAGTTGACTGTTTGAATGTCCATTAATTTCATTTTTAATGATGGAGATGAGATGAGATGAGGATTAGGGAGAATTTGAGCGGAACGAGAATCGCCAATTAGCACCGTACAGGGTCTAAGTGAACCCAGGCGGTTCTGGTTTCGTAGAGAACGAGATTTCCATTTCCATTAACTATCTTTGAACAGGCGCGACGATGTCGGCGAGAATGGAAGCAAATTATCATCAAAGGTGAGTAGATGGACACGGATGTCTTTTGTGATTCCCGTTTCCGTTCCTGGGCACTTGTCGCGTTCCCCTTTTCCAGCGCGTTCTCTGCTTCCGCTTGTGCTCACTTCAAGGTGCAGCCTCACCTCCGATTGACTGGGAGCCAACGGACGTACATAGTGGTAGAGAGGGTATCACAAGGACATCGATGTATCGAATATTTGATGTCTAGTGGTTTTGGACTAGAGATAGAGTGTTTCCATCAAGTAGAACGCACATGGTAAGGTTGTTCGGAAAGTTCAGAAGGGTTGAGTGGCGCAAATTCAACTCTCCGCATTTTGACCATTGCCGTTGGCTTCTCAAGTTGCAGAAGCAGTTAAATGTGGCTCAAGTGGGAAAGTGGCGCTATTCAACTAACACAACCCAAGGACACTGAGAAGGGAATCTCCCTGAAACTTTGCCTTCAGGGCCTCAGTGCCGTGCTCATAGTTATGACAATCGTTTTTGGCGTCCACTTGACGCCAAAATGCGCTGATTTCCCACCATAGCCTCTTTTTTTTTCGCCGAAATCGATATGAACTTGCGTATTGGGGTTGCTTGACGTTCTGATTACGAAAATGACATTCATGTTCGGCGCCAGCGCAAAGTAGGAATCGTAGGGCACATAGAGTCGTCTGTATTGTGCTAAGGCTGGGCGTGCGTAAAGAGGATTAGTTTTTCCTAGGCTCGGCCCTAATAGAGTGTGCTAAGACACGGTGACGCGCAAGTTTGCAAAGTATTTGGTGGGGAAAGTCGTGCCAACATCAAGTGCGCACTGACACTTCTGGCGCTGAGTGGCGTCCACGCAGAAAATTCATGCTACTCTCAAAACCATTAGTTATAGAAATACAAATAGAATAGTTAACTCTGCCATTAGATGAGTGCGCGGGACATCTCGGTCGCCGCGCGTGCACTTAATGAGCCGTTGTGACCTAAATATTGTCATTTTCGAAGCAGTTTTTTAAAAGCGAAAATTCTGGAGGTGTGGTCATGAAAAGTAGCAGTAAATGCTGAATATTGGGGAGTAAGCCAGAGATTGGATTAAAGAACTTTTAAGCAGACAAGAAGAATAAACACCTCTATGATAAAAGCGTATGAAAGCGGACTTCGCAGGAAAGTTATAATGATAAGGCATAATAGAATGTTTCTCTTCCGTGACTAGCACCTACTCTCATGAGTCTCGAAGTATAAACACGACTCGTCGACGAACACCACTCTTCCATTTGATTAACTTCCAGCAAGTCTCTATCAAAATCAACTCGTATCACTTCTTTCTCACCATTGTTTCCAACTGTAATGGACCTAAAACGTAGCTGATCGTTTTTGAGCTGTCCTCATAAGAGCCTCTCTTACTTTGCTTGCCCTAGACTTTTGTTTTCCACTTTCTATCAGAACTTCAACCATCCAACGTTTACTTTTTTCTGTTGAATATTTGCTGAAGATGCTCTCTCACAGCCCGCTTTTTCAGTATGTAGCAATTGCTATCACATGACGGGGCCCCTTCAGTGTTCACACGCGCGGACTTACAGTCGCGCGGACTTACAGCCGGGCAACTGATTAGGCGATCAAACGGTCCAGACGCGATTGCGGCGCATCACTGTTTCCAGCCTATTGAGCCATTTTCTCTCTAGTTTTCACTGTATTGTTTATTTTTTCAAGGTAAGTTGTGTTATTGTTATGAAGGATATTGGGACGTGGACTCCTTTTGTTTTTGTAATAAAATGTTTTTGAGATTTCTTGGGGTATTTGTTTAATTGTTCGTTTAATTATTGAATTGTTCGCAAAAATTAGAGAAATCTCAATCATAATTCACCTTGTGAAGACAAGGAACAACTAACCTTGAGAAAAGCAGCCGAAAACAGTGAAAACAAACTTAGAAAATGGTTAATAAAAAAATAAACGTGTAATAACAATGTGAAACTCCAAAAAATCATTCCAAAAAACTCAAAAGACAGCAAAAGGCTCAAAAGTTTTTTAAAATATCTTATCTTGCAAAAAATGAAAAGGTAGACTTATCTACTGGATTTCGCGGTACATTCATATTGAATGTGCCAAACGAATGCAATGTGAGCGCAGTGAGGGTAGAGCATAACTCCAGCATGCACGCTCTCACGTAGGAAAGGGTATCAGAAGGTCGGCGGGGGGGAGGGGGTAATCACACATGGTAAGGGGTGGCGGGAGGTGGGGGAAAGGTGCGGAGCCAATAGTTACAGGGAGGAGAATAACCAGGCTTCGTGCAATTCTTCTTCTCCTAGAATTCAAGCCACCGCCACTCCGCTTGGTACTCTCACCGAGGGATTGGGTGGTGGTGGTAAACATATCCGGTAAAGCTACTCCGGTCCCTTAGCAACGTTTCTCCAACTGAATTCGTGATCACTGCAATTTAATAGCTGGTTTTCAGGTACCATATCTTCAGCAGATCTCTCCCGTCTGCCAAATGCACTGGTTCTATGTTTTCGTGAAGCGGTACAACACCGTATGTTTGCTCTCAACCAACCCTCACAATTAGTAATGATCGTCTGGAATAGTCCTCTTCACTTCGACAAATATTTCAGGCCTTGAACAACTTCTACGACTATATGCAATTCGTGCTGCGTTCAGCGAAACCATGTGGGCTTTGTTCGTACAAACAAAGCTGTGGATATGGAGGTAGCAAGAAATGCAACACAAGCCCTTTCACGTAAGTTTTACTGTTATTAAAACTACATCACTTTGCTCTTGGAGCCGTGCAGTAGTGCGAATGCGGCTGACCACGCTCCACCCTCAATTCGTTGGACCACTGCAACTGCTAATTTAACAGTCCGATTTCATTCGGAGCTCTGCGGGACTCGTGCGATTCGCGGTGGAGCTCGC
>MU946444.1:0-12035 GCA_036418165.1 Cooperia oncophora
GGTGCTTTTTTAGGATGGAGCGCAAACCATTCATTGGACTCCCGAATCGCGCGTCCGGTATGTGGGCCACTTGCCGCTAAGACACCTTCTGGCATAACATAAGTTAGTTATGCAAAAATTCAATGGTACATTTCGGATGTACATTTCCGAAGAGAATATTTTTTCGCGGGAATATTTTCGTGGGAATTTCGGTGGCGAGCACCCACATACATATTTTGCAGGATATCCAGGCAAAAAGGAGTAATCCAATTTGCCGGCGCTTCTGCACCCAATATTGCTTTACCATGGGCACCTTGAATCCGCGGTGTAAATGGGAGAACTAGGGAAAGGGCGCTTGCTCAGTTGCAGAACGATTCAGCATCTCATGGTGGTAGTGGTTTATTGGAAGCTGTTCTGTTGATTTGTTGTTGGTAACTAGTTTTGTAGGCCACAATGGTCATCCTCACAAGGGTACCGATTTCTGGGCAAAATGCTCGTATATCACGTTAGAAAGGTTTCCCTTCGTGACGCTACCGAAGAAATTCTGAATGGTATAATTGGTGGTTGGAATTGTGTAAGCGCCTTCGATAGAAAACGGTTTTGAAGACACCTTTCAATTTTGCAGTTAGCCACTGAACTGCAGGAATTGAGACGAACAAAACTTTTGACATTGATCAGTGCTCTTGGGATGGACTGCACTCATTTCTGCCTGTGGAGTGTCACCTGATGTGAACAGCTCCGGTTTTGGTTCCTTACAAGTCTGAGCCAATAGACTGACTTCGGAGGATGGAAGGTTAGGGTAGCCCGGAGACGAGCAGTTTCCAAATTTGCTCCGCGCGATGACTGACGCTGCATACTTTTACTTTATCCCCACCGTCTAAGAGTATTGGTTTCGCTGTGAATTCCAAACTGCTGCAGACGAACTCATCTCTCCATGCGACAATTCGAGGACTAATAAGGATGGAAGTTGGTTAGCTTTATACTCCTAATTCGAATGCTATTTTCGAAAGGAAGCTGAGTGGCAAGTAGGAGCACGCTTACCACGCACGCAGTCCGGGGTGGATCCCGGACCAGCTTGCGTCCAGGCACCCCAAGCCGTCTACCCTCAAGGTACTGTAAACTGGCACCAGATTTGCCTGGGAAGATAAGAACACTGATTTGTACACAGGGTGTACAGCATCGCGGTGTGTGAAACGGTGGTATCGGTACGACCCCCGTTCTCGGTAAGACCCCCTTTCGGTACGAATCCCCTCCCCAATACCTGCCTGCCTCCTTCCTACATGTTCCCAGCTTTCTACCAATTTTTTTTCGAAATTTCCCAAAAATTTCCTACTTTCTCCTCAAGGATTTTTCGTCGGGCGGGGATGGGGTCTATAGCAAATCGGGAAACACCGCAAAAAGTCAACAACCTTGCAAACTTTTCCCAATGCGGCGAATTTCTCTCAAAGGCACGTACGACCTCCCCCTCCCTCTCCTAACAATAACCAAAGACACCCCCTTCCACTCCCCAGTGGCCAAGTACGACCCAGTGGCCAAGTACGACCCTCCCCCGATGTGTTTTGCTGTACCCTGTCTGTACATCGGCAGTCTCCGCCAGTCATTGTATAGGCCACATGGCGCCCAATAAACCGCTACGATTCTGATTTGAAGTAGTGTGCGTGCCACAAAGGACCAGTCAACAAGGACCGCTTTCTTTCTATGCGAAATCTGAAATTAAAAGATTTGACAGGATTTTTTTTCTTAGCTTTCACGCGCCGCCATTGCCCTCCTATACCAGCGCGTTTCTGCCTCCGCAAAAATATGGCTGCTAGAAAATTCCGTAGTTGTCCAACAACATCAATTCGTCAACAATACATCTGTAGGCAATTCATGCTTCTCTGACGTGATATACATAATCCGCTGCGACGGCAGTATGACTTTATGGAATTGACGACGAACAATAAAATGCCTATGCCTCCAATAAAGCCATTTCGATGAGGGCGTTGACGTTTTTGCGAAAGTCAATGGGATCAAATAGAGGAAGCAAGCGATCCATCCATAGGGCCACTGAGTGGTGAATGAGTTGTGGTGGTCGATCTGAGTAAAAGCACTTTCAAAGGAATGACGCTGAGCAGTTCTTTGCCTTGTTGCGTTTCACTCAAGTGTACTCCAATCTTTTTGATTCTCAGGTAGTCCCCTCTAGTGAAATTGCCATTCTTAAACTTCAGCTCGATTTTCCAATCTTAAAAGTTAATCGTTGAAGCACCAGTTCAGCTTTATTGCGTGCGCCGACTCTCTAGGGCATTAGCATCGGAACCTATCAAATTTCATTGTTTGTGGAAGAAGGAAAATGACCAAAGTTTAGCAGAATCATCCAATCGGATCCCTTTCTAGTAAAAATCCCGTCTTTCTTGCCTAAATTCTCACGGAAACCTCTTTTTTCTAGTTCAATAAGAGGCGATTATGAAGGTTTTCGCTGTAGAGGCTGGGGCTGTTAAAGATATATGGCACGATAATACTGTACTCAGGCTAGCATGGTGCTATATAGTGGGGAAAATGGCAAAAAAAACGAAGTGAAATCAAATTCTGGTTAGAGAAGTCTTTCGTTATGTTAGCTGACTCAAAAAGCTTTTATTTCGAACGAGTTTATCGTAGGCATCTTCCATAGCCAGCTACAGGTAGCATACGGCTGCGCTTACACTATAGTTCTCTGCGGACGGTTGGGGCGTGTCAGCCAGTATGAGTTGCCTATTAGAGCCGTTCTCTGCCTTCTTGTTGAAGAGCGCATGCGACAAAAGTGGTAGAAAACGAGTAATACGAAGCATATGATACAGTATTGTCACTTGCCCGCTTCAACAACTGGTGTAGAACGAGTTTGGCACCGCGCCAAACGCAGCCGCACTGACACGCCCAACCGTCCGCAGCGAACTACAGTATATACTCATATATCCATGCAGCACTGCGTCCGCTTCATATCTCCCTTCGCTTGACATTTTCACTTCGCAAGTGAAGCAGTATGAGCATCAGGTACGGTCGTCCATTTGTGGGCGGGCGGGCGCGGTGGGCGTCCGGGTCGGTATGTTGCAGCTTGATAGGGCCTTATAAGGGTACCTTCCTTGGAAAAGGCACTACGCAGCGCTTGCTCAGAGCGCGGAATTCCGTCCTGCCAGGTTAATCCTACTCGTCTTAGGAATTAATCGTGCCAACTGCCCTGAAGGGGGGGGGGTTGGTGCGTCGCTCGTCCGTTCACCACTTGTTGCTTTTCAAAACAAGGCGTGCACAATCTGGGAGATTCGCACCGAGACGGACTTAGTACTTTATTTGGATTCGTTCGATAGACAGACTTTTTTCGAACTCAATTGAAAATTATCTGTCTCTGTCTCGCTGGCTGTCTCTCTGCCTCTCAGGACGATACAGAGCTAGCAGTTTTGATCTTTAAGCGGTCGCTATCCTTGCAACCGAGAGGGCGTGGGAAGAGGCATGAATTGGAATGCAGTCACAGCTGCGGCTGCGGTAGCTTTTCCGCCAATTTTCACGAACAGGATGGCATCAAATGGTGACAAAGGCCGCTCTGGCTGCTCTTCAATCCACACCTCCCCCCCCTCCCCATCCAACTCCCGTACGCCATCACGTTTGCAAGGGTATATGTATGCATCGAACACTCTTTCGGATTTCATGAGTGGCTGCGGTACCACGTTTCGAACCTCTAACATCTTATTAGAGCGAAACGTTCTCTACCAATAGATCTCTGGCAACGCATTTCATCCTCAGCACAATTTTTTTTCAAAACGACACTGCTTGGGACCAACCTAGTACTTGTTGACCTACAAGTCAACAAAAATATAAGTACTTCGTACAGCTTCATCAAAATATTTTAGCTGTGGATGTCAAATTGCCATGCACTAAGGAAAACCAATGAAGTTTATAAAAGTGGGGTTTCTTATGAAAAGAAACTGTCTGTGATCCTTGGTTCTGCAATATGTTCAGTTATTCCTATTTGACTCTTGCATTCACCCTGCCCCACCCTTTGTTCTCTAGAAGTAAATTATCTGGCGTAGTCCACTTTGAGATAGGCGCGCAAATTTTTCACGATTTTTGGTTTTTGAACCCTCATTACGGCAACTAGTCTTCTGACAGCCAACTGCTCCTGAGATGCACTGCTCAACTTTGTTTCGTACTTACCATTACCATTTTGTATATAGCTGTATTATATCGCTTTTCAATTTATACTCTTCTATCTATTTACTGCACCATCATGATGATCGAGGTAAAGTGAAAAAACACTTCTTAGAAAAATCAAAATATTTTTCTAATAATGTGGGGCATATGTGGTGTAGTGATAGGTGGCGTTGCCGGCTCTTTTCAGGTCAACAAGGACTTCCTTCTATCAGGACCGGCATTTGCAGCAGGGGCTTAGGCGGGAGGTAAGAGAACTCTTGATATTCACATGGTTTAGACGCGCATAGAGTATGGTCCTTGACGTTATGACCTGCCCTACCATTCTGACTATAAATGGGTGACACATACCGATCATATCGTTGCTGTCAGTCAGGATCGTGTCAGGAGGCATATAATGAGCCTACTACCCGCAGTGTTTTCTTCCATGACCGTCATATGGGTAGAAACGCGGGGGCGGGCTCATTCCCTCCACTTCTCACTCTAACTTAACGTGGCGGTGGTTGTTGCTTTTTGGTGAGATTATTCAGTTGTCCGGCAAAGTTTTCTCAGCGTTTTGGGTGCTTCACTTTAAACGAATCGTAACTTTTTTAATACTCATCGGATTCAATCGAAATAGGCACCATTCGAATCAGCACACTTTTGCCAATGTGATAGCAGTCGAGAAATCCCATCAAAGAAAAACTGGGTGGTCGAGAATCCACGAAATCTACGAAGGTCTTTTTTGCCTGGTCCTAATTGATGAAGTATTTTTCAGCAAGGAAGTTCTGAAAATGTTTGAAAAGGTGATAGTCGTTGTTGAACAGGTCCTGGAAAAATATGGAGGGTGTGGTAGAACTTCAACCCCCACCCCATTCGTTCAATTTATGGATAGTGATTTGTGAAACGTGTGGGCGGGCGTTGTCATGCAAAGGAATCGGACCCTTTCTTTTGATAAGTGTTGGCTGCAGCTGACAAAATTTTCGGTACATTTCGTCGATTTCTTCACAGTAGGGTTCTGCTGTGATGGTTTGGCCTGGTGATAAAAAGTTATAGTGGATCACACCAGCCGATGACCACCAAACCGTGACCAGAATCTTTTTTTCGTGAGGGTTCGGCTTTGAAAATTACCTCGGTGGTTCGTCGAAGCCACTATCCGGACGTCTCCTGTAAGTCATTACTTTGGGATGGGTCAGCTCCAAAATCCCCTAAAATCCTCGTCAGATATTGCTTTAGGGTCGACCGCTATGAGGTTCATCTTCAAGGCTGAAATCTCCAGAACGAAATTTGTTGAGCCATTGCGCACAGTGCTTTCTCTAGCACTATTGGGCCCCCACTGTTATTTTGCTTTGACTTTTGACTTGCGGATTGCCCCAATTTATAGCAAGAAAAATTGTCTGAAGTGCTCTTTTCACATGCTTGAAAAAATCTTGAAAAAGGGGGTTTATCAAGCAATGGTGAAACGGCAATTATACCATCAGATAGCGCAAGAAATTCTCTACAGGATGTGCTACTGAGAAGCAAGGCAGAATGAGTTTTTAATCAGCAGTGAATGTACAAAAATAGGTGCACAAAACGCTGAGAACTTTCCGGACAACCTAATACTTTTTCTTTGACCACAGTTGTGGTCATGTCTCTACCCAACACTGAACAGAGATGACGTTGTCCCAATCGAAACACCTTACCAGTACCCATCTGTGCTATGTTCAATAACAGATAGGTATTGTCGAATGACTTGCAGTCTCCGAGGGCTACCTTCTCCCCTTCGATTCTTATCGTTGCTTCGATAGGTGGTCAATAAAGGCTTGACTGTTAGCGGTCTCGCGAGGGCCTCCGAAAGAAACGTGAATTGTAGCATTCGGAGAGCAGAGCGTAAACATCTCATTGATTGATAAGGTTGCTAGAGCGAAATGACGTCAGCGCCATCACTGATAGGCAGTTCGGTGGTAACAGTGGCCAGTTACTGTTCTTGTGTGGTATTTTTGACAAGAACAACTAATAACGATAACCTCTGCTAAAGATGCCTTCATCGACTAACGCAAGAAAAAAATCGGTCAGCATTTTTTCGTCTGATTATTTTTCATTTACCACAGTTATGGTCAAATTGTCGTATGCCTTTTGATTATCCCACTTTCTGGGCTATAAGGCGCATTTTCGCCGAGATGATCTCGAAAAAATTCTAATCCACAGCAGCAGCTGTTTCTTCTCTTTCGTGCAAGTTTTATCTTCTATTTCGTCGCAAGTTTTTATCTTCTAATTCACATTCCGAACATTTTTTATTCAATATTTTCTGCTTCATGTAATACTCTACATCGAAGAATGTTAGTCGAACACTGAAGAACGGGATATATGATGTGATAGTTTCAACCGGACTGGGGCGTGTCAGGCGGATGAATTTGGGGCGGTGCCGAAAGCCCGTTCTCCCCACTTGTTAAAGCGAACAAATGATATGACTGTATCATGTCATTCGCATCACTCGTTTTCTAGCACTTTTTGTCGCATGCGTGCTTCAACAAGAAGGCAGGAGAACAGCTTTTGACTGGTGTGACACACTTTATACTGCCTGACACGTGGACGCCCAACCGTCCGCAGCGAACTAGAGAGTATTTACTGGATTTTCGATTGCTGACGTCTTATTGGTACTTTTATCAGCTATGGGAGAGTTTTGCAAAGGGCTTATCTCTCCTTGAAACATGGACTTCCAGGCAGGGCACGCCATCACTTTGTCATCATTTCCTGAAAAATACGACTCCCCCTAATTCCATCCTCAAATACGACCCCCCACTCTATGTTACCTATCACTTTCTAAGATTTTCCCAACTTCTAACTTTTTCCCCATTCCCCCCCCCCTCGAGATTTCTGGTTTTTTCCGCCGAAATTTGCCGAGCGAAAGGGGGGGGGAGGAGTTATATAGATGTTTGCAGTCCCTTCTTCCCAACAACAGCCAAAACTGGCCCCCCTTCCCTGTAAATGCTAACCCCCTCGCTCGTTGTGATCATCATAAAGATGCGTGCCCTACTTCTTGGAGCAACTTGATGGCAAGGAGTATGCCAATTCCAATGACTCAGCACTTGCAGTCAAAAGGATTTTAGTTGAAGTTTCTATGAGAGATCACTCTCTAAGTATTTATGAAATACACTGTTTGGATTTAACATTTCTGTATTTTCTATATTTTTTGTTTTCTATAGTTTATATGTTTACTGCATGCATAAATAAAAGAGGTATGAGTAAAGCTATTAACACTGGGCATAAACAAGCGAGACGCCACTGCGAAGCTTGGCTACACATGGACTCGAATTGGGCTTGCCTTCTCTGTGCACTATTCTTAAACCTTACACTATCGAGCTCTCGTTTTAACATGATTTCAGTTGTGAGGCACTTATGTAGGGCTTATCGAGAATTGAAACAAGATGTATTCGTGGCAAAGAGCGACTGACGCATAATGTGGTCCTGTTCGGCTTTCCGTCTGTTGGTTGCGAACGCATCTCTGTCCCGACCTGTTTGTGAGATCAGGACAGAGAAAGAGGCATATGGCCTTTCAATGTTTACTGTCAGTATTTTGAACAACATTTTCACACCCATTCTTTCTGACTTGTACTTCGGAAGCTCTCGCCGTTGCACAGAGACCAAGTTCCATTGAAATACGCTGCTATTCTAAACAAAAGTGGAATGCGTGGCGCATTCCAAAGAGATCTGACAGCCTCTGCCCTCAACCTCCACGTCCTTATCAGTTCTTATTTTGTACTGCTTTATTCAGAAATTCCTGAGGCTTTTTTGTAAACAATTCTTCTACATGCAGAAACTCCCTGGGAACAGTTTGTGGTCCTTAGCCTGCTTTAGCTGAAGCAGTTTCTGAAGGGGTTCACACTTTGTACTATCACGCTGAACTCCTTCTGTCTAAACGCGGCGATTAGCTGTTTCCAGTCAAACTTTGGCCATTTTCTGCCCAATTTTCACTGTATTTTCTATTTTTTGAAGGTTAGTTGTTTTATTGTCTTTATGAAGTACATTAGGGCGTGGAGTCTTTTTTTGTTTCTGTAATAGAGTGTTTTGCGATTTTTTTTCAGGTGTTTGTTCAATTGTCTGCTTAACTGTTTAATTGTACGCAAAAACAGAGGAATCTCAATCATAATTTACCTTGTGAAGACAAGGAACAACTAATCTCGAGAAAAGCAGCCATAACAGTGTAAATTAGGGAGAAAATGGCTAAAATAGGCTGGAAACAGCTGATCGCCGCGCTCGTGACACGCCGCAGCCGCGTCGCGACCCTTGCCGCCCTAATCAAGTGCCCGGATGACGACTGTAGCTGTTCCAGTGATTGATGTGAAACTTTATTTTAGTTTCTCGTTACTTCCAGTTGCACAAATTATCTTGCAAGTTTCTAATCAATGAATAAGTGGAGGTACTGAGAAGCATGGGTGGCGGTCAAAGACCCAGGTTGCACTGCGTTCTTACCTTGCTACGGATTGAAGGACATTAGGAGGATCAGCGATTTGATGTTCTAGGAGAATCCGCACCAAAGGAGTACAGTGGTGATTCGTGCAGACGACGGGCGTTTGACGTGGCGCGGTCGGGAGCGCAGCAAGGGCAACCTTATTCTAACAATGATGCCATCCCGACTCCGCCATAATTGGTGAAATTCTGCTCTGGCTGCGCTCCAAGCCATGCCACCTTCCTGCACCCGATCGTTTTTGGGGTAACGACTGTAGATGGGCGTCGGCTCCGGTCGCTAGCCATTTGACGTTTCAGAGGCCGCGCATTCTTCATTCACATCGCCGATTCTCATACTTACCCTTAGCAAAATATGTACGGGCGCAGTATGCCGGCGGGGGGGGGGGCATTTTGCACTTTTGCTACTTCCCATCGACGTGTCGACCTATCTAGACAGCCTCTTCTCGAGTTGACAGGTTTTAACATGATGGCTTGACGACCTTGTTCCAGCTTCACAAGAGTTCACAGGTTTCGCCAGAGTGAGACATGTAAACCGGAAGGAAGCAATGATAGTACAAAATGCCCCCCCGTCGACAAACTGCACCGTATGTACGTAACCAAACAGCGGTGCCCAGCAACTATCTAATATTTCCAAGCTAGATGGTCATTTTGCAAAATTCTACAACCATAGGATGCGTCCCGGTTGGACTCAACTTGCAACCAGGACGCATCCTATGGTTGTAGAATTTTGCAAAATGACCATCTCCCTCCCGATTTTCTCCAATGGCACGGCTTCCCTTCTACCTACTATCCCAAGAGGGAGGATAACTGCAGCAATTCCGTGTTGAACCGAAGGAAGAATGGTATCTACAACACTTCCATGTTGAACCAAATAGCTGCTGGAGCGAATGTCTCGCACGCGACGCTAACGCCACGTCCCCTCAACATGGATCTCCTGAGCAGTATTCGAGTCGTGTGTTTTGAAGCAGCGCTGTTCCATAAAATATGCTCGAAGCTTTTTGAATGAGCTGGTGTTACAATCCAAACCAGATGTCTTCTGTTTCTTTTTGTACAGACTCGAAGGGAACGAGAAAAAAAATTATTGCCACGCCATGTAAAATCCACCTTTTTATTTCTTCGAGTTACCCTTTCCGCGCCTGGATTTTTCTCCTGTGACATCACAAATAGGAAGCTTTTATCGTAGAATTTTGCTGCCCCTGGGTTCATCAAAAGCCAGATGTGAAATTATGACAAGGCACCAAAAAGCGTTGTTTGCAAAATATTCCAAAGGTCCAAAGGGATTTTGAAGAATTTCGCAAAATTATTTCTTTCTTCAAACAGTTCGACGCTTAGCACTTTCCTTCAAAAAGCTTCCGGTTCGATAAACCGGTTTCATTTTACTTATTTTAATAATTCATACGTTTTGAAAGTTTCCCTGCACTGCAATTCGCTCTGTTTGCTTTCTGCAATTCGTTCTGCTTGTTTTTCACCAGTATGTCTCTGTATTCAATTTGCCGTTGATAATAAGTTATTTTCCCCAGCTGACAACGGACTTCTTCTCAGAAATCAATATCACCCCGTATGTTGTCGAAGTTCCGGGACATTCTAAGCTGATATTGTGCGGGCCATCTATGTCCCATGACCACCCACGCCCCCTATGCGCTTAAGGCCCGTCACATGTACTGGTTTTTTTTGGCTAGTAGACGTCCTTTTTCTCATCAGTCCTACCAACTTTCGTAGCATACAGGACGCTGTTGAGCTTGGGAGGGGCATTTTGCCCACTCATTACTTTCTCTTGATTGTCCATGTAATTTACAGGTTACACTTTGACGAAACGTGTAAACTCATGTGAAGGTGCGAAATGATATAAGTGAGCCACTTCGGTTACAAGAGTTTACGAATCTTTACAGGGTGGCCTGAACTATGTTCCCTATAAAACTTGATACCCCCACCAAGTCGAACTACGTCTATATTCACATAATATGGGCAATTTTTTTCACTTCTCCATAGCGTTTGTTGAGTTATAAATTGTTATTTCTATTATTTTTTAGCAGCAGAGGGTGCTAACGGTCTCAGGAAGGTCCAGTCTGAGACTCTGAAAAAGGTCTGTGGCAGAATGCAAATTTTGAGTAACCGGTGGGAGCTCCGGGGTGGGTGAACACTTATCATTTGTGAAAAATGGAATGTTCGAAGCGGCTTACCCACCCCAGGCACATAATCGCATTGTGGAAAATTTTGTAAAGTACAGAAGTACTATCCTCCTCTCCCCCCCCCTCGCCAATGTTCAGCTTGTTCAGTTCAGTACAACGCTTTCGCTACGTGCCTTCCTTCTCATAAAGTTTTAACAAAGTTTCAGATTTTTTTCCCAAAATTTTGTCGTAGAGCAAGCACATACAGCGGGAATGAGACGAGAAAAACGCTCCTTCTCCTCGAGATGGTTGGCCAGTATGGAAGCTGCCAGGCGCTGACGCCAGGGAAGGGTACACTGGTGGGGGAACCCCGTCAGGGCTTCGTACTTGGTCCTTGGGGGTCGCATGTGGTCATCACAGGGATTTCTTTCAAGCCGCGGGAGGATTTTTTGGTTGGTGACTTTTCTCGGTTTTCTCCTGTTCCGTGTTCGTTATCCCTCCTCCCTTTCTAGCTGGCGCCGTCTTCAAGGTGCTATGCTACAGCCTTGTTCTATTGAGATGCTTAGGCGTTTCATGAGGGCTGGGTTAGGCACAGCGCCGACCCTTCTCCTCTACTTGTGGAGGATAGCAGACGACGGAATTGGTGGGGAACGGTTTGGCGCCGCTTTTAACTCAACCCCCCCTTCCCACTAAAGCGCCGCAGCGAAGAAGACTGTACACTACATTCCCTCCCGCCCTTCCCCCGCTCGACAGCAGTTTTAGGAGACTGGAAAACCCATTAGAAAGTAGATTCGGGGAAAGAGGCAGGAAGTTGGTAGGTAAGATGGGGAAGGGGCTCTAACACCTTTTCTTCGTATACTGTGCCAAAGTGCAGACAGGCTCTTCCCAATGCACTAGTGCCGTGCTATAGTATCCTTGGACACTTATACGTGCGTCAAATCAGTAAATAATAGATTTAAATGACTAAGGAGACTAATGGCAAGAATGATCAGCAATACGTTTTGATTTAATAGAACAACCTCATAGATAACGATGGCTGTGCCTACTGTGCATTGGAATGTCGTCATTAAAAATTTATTTTATCAAAACCTATTAGAATTATCGGCAGATTGATGAAGTGCCATTCTCGGACATACCGATTAGTCTCCAAATTTTTCACCCGCACGTCAGCTTCTTAGCAGTATTGTCAATTACTGCGCAAAGACTTGTAATTGCTTGGTTTTTCGTGGGAATCTTGCCAAAGTACGGTCAGATTCCTATCATTTTGTTTCTCAAATCGAAAAAGTTGGCTAGCTGTTCGCTACCTTTTTGAGGCTTCAGTCTTGGTATTTGCGGTGTTGTAGTTATTTCCTACTAATTTAT
>MU946448.1:0-12358 GCA_036418165.1 Cooperia oncophora
CTGCACGACCATCGATCTTGTACAAAATCTTGTCAACTGGAGATACGACTACAGCAGTGCCAGATCCGAAGAATTCATAGATCTGAAATCTTTCTATTACTCGCAGCAGTTGATACCAAGGCGTGTGCTTTCATTGAGGGAAAGTTTTTGTGAAATATGACCCCCCCCCTCGTTTGGAATTTCCTCCTCTGGTACGTCTAGTACGATTCCCCTTCTCCACACTAACCCATCCTACCTACCATCTCCCTGAAAAAATCTCCCAGCTTCCTAGTATTTCTCTGGAGTTTTTTTTCAAACTGCTATCGAGCCAGCGGGGAAGGTTTACGTAGCGCATGTGAAACGGTGGAACGTGAAAAACCGAAAAAAGTCAACAACCGAAAACATTTTTCACAATGACAATAACTACCCCCTTCCGTCAGCGACCTGATACGATCCACCCCTGCACCCCCCCCCCCCTCTTCTCCGTTCGACGTGCCCTTGATTGATTATGCATTCATGACTGGTAATAGACAAAAATAGTGATTATCGCGAGGGATCCACTTTGGCGTGCCTTAGGAACATTTGGAGCATATTACGAAGAAGATCGTACCCTGTTTTCCTTGGCTGCTTTCCGGAATTCCTCCATTGTGAAGTCACGCTCGGTCACCTTGACTTTACCCATTTCTCGTGCCAATTCCAATATGGAGTGGCGTGTGACTCCGGGCAAGATGAGGCCTATGCGAATGCATTATGACGATTCAAATGTTGGAATCTCCGCTGCAAATTTCAGCTTAACTGAACTATAGCTAAGCACTGGTAATGTTTCAAGGTTTTTGATGCATTGACCTTCAATTTTTTTTCGTTTTCCACCTAATTTTCTTTACATTCTTTTCAGCGTCCGAGCGCTTCAACGCTCTAACATGAGATGATATTTCCTCACCACTCTCTAGTGAAGGTGTGATCAGTTCGTCTTCGCCTTGTTCGTTCTTCCAGTGCAGGAATACATTCATGGCACCAGCTTCTGTCACCTGAAAATGAGAATCTCGCGAAAGTCTCTTGCTATGTATACATTTGCACTTTGTCCAGCCATCCTCTGTTCTCCATCCATCCTCACCAAGTGGTATGGGTAATGGAGCGTAACTGGGTGATGGCAAGGCTTTAGGGGTTAGCAATATTCCCTCGTGACCCTCTTATGGTGCAGGATTTTCTCGAGAAGTTGTTAAAGAATCACCGTAGTGGCCCGTTGACCTCCACTATTACCTCCAACACTGTGGACATCACATCTACCTTGTGCAGTGCGCACTGGCTAGTATTTTGTGGCTAGTTGACTCGACGCCAGTGCAGTACCAAGTTAAATCGATTAGGTCCTGACAGCGACTACGATGAAGCCTGCTCGCAAGTTCAGTGCTAGGTCCCTTTAGAGCATTCCCTGGCGTTGGGAAGAATTTTCCCGAATACGATACCCTTAAAGGACCAGGCGTGGCACGATTATCCTCCAGGACGAGGCAAGGCTAACACGCCTGTGCAGGGACGGGAATTCCGCGACCTGAGCGAGGCGTTCCATCAATGCCTTCTTCCAGTGGGAGAAACCTTATAAGGCGTATAATATAAGGCTATCAAGCCACAACTTTACGTCCCAAACGCCCCCTTGCCCGCCCGCCCACAAATGGACGACTGTTCCAGACGCTCTAATTGATTCATTTGCTAAGCAAATTATGAAGCGAAGGCATTGGTATGAAGCGGAAGCCGAGCGCGTGGCATAGATTATGAGTACACACATGCATCCGTATCTTCGGTAGCGGTTATTGGCAAGATGCCTACGAGAAACTCGTCCAAAATTGATTACTAACACATTGAGAACGAAGGCTCTTTTTCGCAGGATTTTGACCGTTTCACTCCGTTCTTTCGCCATTTCCCCACTATATAGCGCCCTACTAGCATTTTAGGCCGAGCACCCAATCATCGTGCCAACTGCCTTTAAAATTCCCCTTTCTCGCTGCCGGTGCGCACTACCCCCTGCTTACATCCCTCTTGTGTTTCCAGCCACAGCTTTTACGATATTTTTGCCGTTGCGTGGGAAGGTGTGATGAATACCTCAGTACAACTGATCAGAAAATGAGTAGTCACGCCGAGCACGGCATAATTATATCTGAACAGCGCGCGTGAAACTAGGAGAATCAGCAACGAAAATAAGTTTCCGTAGGCGAGGGGGCCCCTCCCTTTCAGCGACCGATCACGACTCTTCCTTTCATGCTATGGCGATTTTCCAAAGTCTGGTGTGCCCTGGGCTGCTTACTCCTTTCTGGTGGGTCTCGCTTTCCAAACTGTTGCAGCTAAGGCAACTCCTGCTTTCCAGGCGAGTCCAAAGATGAGATCCCCCTCAAGCCTCCTTTGGTTACTCCCTTGTCCCACCTGCACCGTTCCTAACTACCCATCCTCTCCTGAACTCTCTCAACTTTCCTCCATTCTACCTATTCTTTCCTCGAGAGCTCCTCGTCCCCCGCAAAAAAAAAACGGCCGTCGAGTGGAAAAAAGGGAGGGGGAGAGGACATAGAGTGAATATAAAACAGGAAAACCCGAGAAAAGCCAACGAAGCGATTAACCATTTTTTTCAATTTTTCAAAAGCAAACACGATCAAAGGATCCCTCCCCGCTGGAGATCCCAAGGACGACGTGCCTTGGCCTCTTGTCCCAAAACTGCACACACCAGAGCCCTGATCATAGAGTTGCATTCCAATCAAACAGATGGATTGTAGGAGAAACGCTAAGCTTGCCACAAAGTGCAATCCAGAAATAGTGGTGGGATTTTCCCTGGCTTCTCACTCACATAGCTGTTCTTCTCTGACAGCCATAGACCTTGTGATGACCAGCTTGCTGCATTCGTTTCTGCTTCTGCTGCAGCCACACCCAATGTAGGAGCATAGTTAGAGCCCATCTTGAAAGCACCAACCCCACCTTTTGCTGCTCGGACGAATTTCGCATCGGCAAGTAATTTGATCGGCTGAAAATCGACGGTTTATTATTGTTTACAGTTGTTTACAATCTGAAATCATTGCAGATGACGTACTTTGAAACCGTGCTTGAAGTAGGCCCCCACTGGACTTGTGATCACGAACAGTTTAGCCTTATTCGAGAGGAGTACGCCCAAACCTGGCTCAGTTCCAATCAAGGTTGGGCGTACATACAGCGCCGCTCCTTTTTCTTTCGGTACCCACGCTTGATCAACACGAACCTGAAATGGCAGTGATTCATGAGTTAAGTTAGTGGAAGCCAAAGTTTTAGACCCCGGGAACTTCAACAGATCTACGCATGGCAACATGCCACCTTTTCCAGTGTCTGTTCGGCTTGGTAGGGAGCGCCTCAGACCTCGCGGTACAGCATGTGGATTGTCGTGAAACTGGCAGTGGTCAGGTACGACCAGCCCTCTGAGATGGAAGCTCTGCTACGAACCTCGCCCTGCCTCTCCCCTTCCCTTCCTCTCGGCACCCTACCTACCCCTTTCCTGCATCCCCCGCGTGTTCCCAGGCTTCCTAACACTTGTTTCGAAGTTGCCGGGGATAATTTTTTGCCAACGGCGGCAAATTTGCTCTCGAAACACACACACACACCACGCCCCCCCCTGGTTCAGTGATCAAGTTACGCCCCCCCCGCCCAGTTGTTTCTCACAGTGATGCCGTACCATGTTTAGCAGTTTTCGCTGGTTCTTTTTCGTCAACCCTGTCGAATACTCCAGATCCACTTGTGACCTGTAAACTTCCGCGAAGACTGGCCCAAGAACTTCTTGAGTGATCCCTCTTCGGTTGACGGGCGAGCAGACATAGACGTAGACATAACCGCCTGCGCGTGGCATCCTGGCAATTTCCGTCACCCAATTACACTTGCGCTAGTCCGCGTTCATACTTCGTGAATGGACGAGCGACTTTCAGGTCGTGCGACTGCGATCAATCGAGCTTTACTATCACTGGACTGCTGCAAAAGCCGTGAAAGTCCAGTTCTTAGAATAGCAGTTGCAACTATTCAATGATTAGCGGTAGAGTGCCTACGATCGCAAAACTCCCAAATCGCACGACTTCGTCGATTGAGTTGCGAAGTATGAACGCAGAATTGCGATCTCACCAATTCTAGTATGCATTTCAGTAGCTCGTCGCCATCAAAATCCGGTAGAGCAGCTCGTCTGGCCGTTCGGCGCATTCGCTCCATATTAAGCTGTGGGCGGAATAGTCGAATACGGTCGTCGTCACCACGATATGCCTTCATTCCCTCAAACAACTCAGTAGCGTAGTGGAGAACCTGAAACTGATAGATAACCTCTGAACTTGGGATATAGATTTAGGTTGTCGGAATATTGAAGCCACATTCCACGCTCTCCGTGTAGGCGGAGCTCCTGGCTGGGCGTTTCGAATTCTAGCTATGCAAGAAGTTTGTAAACCAAAGGGGCCTCTGATGCCTGTCTTCCATAGTAATAAAACAATTTCACCTTAGCTGCAGGATCAAGTGAAAAGTTCTCATATGGGACGAATCACTGGCTTGGTCCAACCGCCTTCTGAGCTCCAATCAACCTCAAACATATGTTGGGAGAAGATGTTGCCGAAACCCAATTCCTGAAACAAAGCTGTTCCTGGGTAATGGCAAGTTAAATCTTGGAAATCGCTTTCTTTGATAAAAATCTTCAGTTGGTGGGAGTCGGTGGGGAAACTTATAATATCAAGCTTACGATTGTGCCCCTTGATGTACTCAGTCCACGATGGGCGGAGGCGCAAACCATTTTGCGTTCCTAATTGGCGCGGCCCGACACCGCCCAAGGAAGCAAGAGCGCACCAGTGAGGAAGACATAATGATTTCTTGTCTCCGCCCACAAGGTCAGCGTGGACTGCACCTTGAGTATTCAATTTCGGTAAGAAAGCGATAACCCCTTCGAAATCAGTCAGGCACAATCTGCGCAGGACCCGTATAGATTTGAGGTCCGTTCCAGGTTTGGTTATTCTTCGTCATTACTAATATTTCATTACTACTAATATTCTTATCAATCTTTATAACTACCTTCTTCGGGAGTGGCTTGCGTTTCTCTGGTTCCAGTTGTGTAACTCGAAGGTCATTGTGATAAAAAGTTGGCACTTTGCCACTGGCTGCCGAACTGAAATGTGAAATCAACAAATAGATTGACATACACATAGAGTGAGGTTTATATATTTGATTAAACAGAGCGTCGGGTGGAGACGTTCCTGCACACATACGTTTTGGAGAGGCGCCAAAACAGGCTAATTCATTTGAAAGGCTGCGCGGTGGGATATTGCCATTTTGGACAATTGAAACCATGTCTTTGCCCAACAAGACGGGATGAAAAATGGCTCAAATGCCTTCGTGTGTCGTGGGAGGGGCATCAGTTCAGGGAGACTTGGCCCTATGCGGAAAAGGCAGGTCATGCTGTCTTAGTGAGAGTATTAGGTGAGAAGATTATTACTATTTCTAAGGTTTAGTTGGCCCAGATAGAACATGACCCATTGTCCAGATGAGAGGTGCGACGAGGCGACATGGCATGAAGTGGCTCCTTCAAAGCATAAAGGTCCGTAATTAGAAAATGGTTCTACGAACATCGGTTACAAGGCAATTGTCACCTGGATATTCCCGAGCGAGGCATTTTCTCGTTGCATCTTCTGGCCAAGTGCTTGAAAGGAAAAGAGTAAGGAAAGAGAGGAAGGGATAACGAAGGAAGGCAAGAAGGCACAAAAAAAAAAGATGGCAGAAGGGACATCGCGGTTGTCAATTGTCCTGCACCGAGCAAAACGCATTATGCCTGCTGAAATGATCCTCCTCAGCCTCTCCCAGCCTCCCTCTACAAGTGGAGAACCGGGCAAATGAGAAGGATAATCGGGACGGGCCTTTTTGTGAAAGTGTCAATCAACAATCAACTCTGCCGGCCAGATCGAGGCCTGGGGGCAACGATGCTCTCTCATTCTTTTTGCGCGAGGGTCCAGAGAGGTGTTCGCCCATCGCTTCTTCTGGCCGAGTCTTTGAGGGGAGGAAAGTATGGAAGAGGGAAGGAAAAGAAGGAAGGAGGAAGAGGAAAGGAGGAGGGAGGGTTCGCGGTCGACAGATATCCTGAGACCGTGCAGGTGCTGACTTTGAGAGGGCCGTTCCGCTGGTTAGCCATAAGAACCAATGAGATACACTGGTTCTTACTGTCCTCGGCTTTAAAAATCCAATCAATAATCTAGATTGACAGATCGATATTTGATGAATATATCGTACCTTGAATAATGGTTAAGAGCCAACCAAGCGCGTCGTGAAATAGGCCGAACAGCCGGCAACATGGTTAGTACTGAAGGATGTAATAGTTGGCGCTGTGAATTCCCTCAGCGGGTTATCAGAGTCAGCTGAGAAGAGCGTTCCAATCTTCTAAATTGCCTTTTTTGTTTCCAGTTAGGGAAGAAACGACGACGACGTTGGAGAGTAACGAAAACCACCGCACAAATCGATTCTTACGAGTAAACCGAGTCAGAGATTCAATTGAAATGAACCGCACTTACCAGGTGCTCTACATATTAGTAGTAGTGATTCTTGTGCACTACAGAGGGGTTTAGCGGCTTATGTGGTCAGTACTTCCCAGGCGTTTTCTTGCGCTACCGCTATTACCCACATATCGATCACAGTGATTATGTAAGAGGTACATCCTTGTCTTCTAACCGGTACGCGACTTTTGATGGTAATCTCCTTTAGCTTTTGTCTCATTTGATATTTCAAATCGTTCGTAGATTAGGTCGTTTCCATGTGCCGGGGCTTTGCTATTCCTATCACAAAAAGGACTTCCCATGCTACCTGGACGAATTTTGGGACCGGGAGGAAGGTCTTATTTTGAAAGTGTTCTCCAACACTAGGCCCTACCCTGGCTCTGCCTATCTTCGTAGCATCGCAGGCTGGCTCGCCTTGTTACTTTCATCCTACAGTAAGGCCGCTTGACCCCTTTTCGTTCCTTTAGCTGGTCTGACCACTTTCTTTCCTTCAGGCCGCTATTTGGGACCTCGTGCACCAGTGCGACAGAGGGTGATAGCCAAAGCGCATGACCGTAGCTCCCCTCTCGGTTTGTGATGTCTTATGTATTCCGAAGTGATGCTATGACATCTTCAAGGGCGAGAATAAATTTCGTTCCGCTATTACTCGGAGGAAGTGCAGTGGCAGATGACCCGCTTACTGTGCGTGCGGTATACGGTATTGAACCTAGGATCAGCTCTCATCCTGGCCATCCAAGCTTTCTGTCCCTCTGGGACAGGTGAGTTGGTGTGAAGTGTGTGAGACTTGCTGTGCCGTCCTTTTACATTAGTTATGGTCAGTCTCACACTGTAAAGCCGATATCACCGCAATCAGTCTGGGCCGTTTCAAAGGGGATGGAATGAGACCACCCACGTCAGCCGGACGTTGCCAAGGCCATACGCTTTCAATGTGCCACTACAATTCTAATTAGAAGCAAAATGCGTGCGTCATCCCAGGCAGGAGTTGAAATTGAAAACCAGCGAGAGAGTTTGATCCCTTCATACTTCACTTCTACTTTTCAATTTGTCGTCCCATAAGTCTGAAGTTCAGTTTGTTGGAAGCTGCCGACGATGTCAGAAACCACAAGGAGATTGGAAAGAGGAACCGATCTCCAACAAAAGTTGCAAACCCTTCTATGAACCTTCCAGCTGCTTCGTGATGTCTTCGTGATAATGCCGTGATAATCTTAGTGCATTATGAGATAAGCAGTCGGTGCCGTTCAAATCACTATGAGTGTCGCGAGCATGTAGCGTGGTAGCTACTCAGGTATGCTGGTGAACGGAATTGCGGGGTAACTCGGGGCATGTCATGAAAGTTTTTGTGGTGCTATTGAGACCTAGGGTTGTTTGACCCTTTTTAGGACACACACTCACCTCCCTGTATCCTGATCCTGACAATGTGTCAAGTGAATAGTTCTGCTGGTAGTAGCGTGGCGCATTCTTCGTTCAAGGATGCAGAGGTAAAGGTTAGGAGAGAAGTGATGCCGGGGTGCGGTCTCCATACTCATCAGTCTACGCTATCGTCAAGGTGCAGCATTTGCCTTCATACCAAAAACGGCCCGTATTCACATCTTAAAGCAACAAAGGGCGTAGCAACGAAAGCGCTGATGGTTGCGAGGCCAAACTAAAGGGAGGTAGCCGTGTGAAAGAGGAAGCAAGCGAAGGCAGGGAATTATGCAGTCTTTGGTAGAATCCTCCCCTCTCTTTCTTCTCACGAAATAGACTGTACCTACGGGAATGAGGAAATATTCACAGAACTTTATTCAGCAATCCGAGATTGTTATAAGTCCTTTACCAGACTGGCGTTTCGGCAGTATTGCCTTCTTCGGAGCCTTCTCCTCAAAAGGCTCCGAAGAAGGCAATACTGCCGAAACGTCAGTCTGGTAAAGGACTTATAACAATCTCGGATTGCTGAATAAAGTTCTGTGAATATTGCTGTCATCATGCCGAGATTAATGGATAGCCGATCACGAATGAGAAAAGCCTTGTCACTGTTGTGACTTTTTCTTTTTATTTTCTGACTCAACATACAGTGGGAATTAGTCAACAATATACTCGTCATAGTTAGCCACTACAGTGCTCCACCTAATGGGCAGGTAAGCATTCCCCTCTCCCAGAACTGAGGAGGCTGCGAGTAGAGTAAGTCGGCAGCCTCTCGACTGATGTCATCAAAGTTGCTGAAAGTTTTCTTAGCTAAGAAAGCCTCAAGGCGGAGCAGGTAGCAGTCGTAGGGGCCTATTCAAGAGAATATTGCGGGAACTGGTCTCCCAGCCTTGCTCCTCAATTATTTGGTAGGTCTCCATAGCAGGTATGGGGTCTCGCGTACTACGAACGAGGTGCCCCGAAGCTAGTCTCGGTCATTTTTCTCCAACAGTTTCCACCGGTTTCTGAGCTGAGCGACACAAATGGTGGCGGTGACCGTGTGTTCCCATATGGGCATCTTGTTGTGCAGCCTCTCCTCCCAAGAGCAGTGCAGAAGAACTTTCTCAGAATCATGCCCGGTTTGGACTGCCAGAATGGATCTTCTCCTTGAGAAAGACACACGGACGGTGTGGACAAAAATCAGAAAGGCCCCATCTCTTATGTCCACTAAGCAGTCTCCTAGAAACTCCTTTTGACGAGGGCGGAGAAGGGGAGACTGACCAAGGGTACCCGGGTGCACAGCGTGCCATCGGTCAAGGCATGAGTGATCCATCGAGCCAGTACTTTGGTAGTCAAGGGCTTACAGGCGGTACAGGAGGTTGACGGCTGTCAGTTAGCTACACCCGAGTCTTCTCGCAAGAATGCTGGTGGTAGCCGCCGGATCCTTCTTCACCACTTCGAGAATGGTGGATTCTTCCACTCCGTGGGCCGTCCCAACCAAGGTTTGTCTTCGAGGATCGTGTCTCCTTTCGCGAAGCGAGCGAACCAAAGGTGGACGGTCCTGATGGTAGTGGTGTCCTCCGCCAATGCACTGTTGATGTTGCGGACAGCTGCCGTGGCTCCAGTGCCGCGGGGCCACTGATAGAAGATGATGACCCGAAGATGCTCCTGTGAAACTGACATCGTAATTAAACCCAGGGAAGAGCAGGCGCCCTCACACACCTCTTGCTGTAGATGTTCTACAAGCTTAGCATGTTAAGTGATGTTCGAGCATCAAGCATCAAAAACTGTAAGCTTTCCAAAGAACACTGACAGGACTTTCTTTCCAGTCACATCTCTCCAGCAACGCGCCTCTCGTACCTACCTGGTCCTTTCCAATCTGTCTCATAGAAGAGGTTTGAATTCGTGTATTAGTAGCATCAGCGAGAGTTCTCTCCTTCAAGCTCTTGTTTCTCTTCATGTCACATTAGCCCTTGAGCTTTCATAATTCAGTTCCTCAGTGACAGTTCTAACTTTCAGCCTTGTGCGAATATGAAAATTCTTCAAATCATATTTATTCAGCGTTAGTCTTTAGTTTTAACATTTCGTATAAGACATCCGAATCGTAACTTTTAAAGAAACTCGTTTGAAGTTCAGGTTAAATGGAGATCATCGAAATCTGAAACGAGCGTAGTATTTTATGGTAATCTTTGGGTAATATGAATTCATAACAATTTGAATAATTGGTAAGATAGCGTGGCTCCAGAGGAGACATGTTGAAAAGTCCTCGACGAGGAGAGACCTATAATCGGTTGCGAGAAGGGAAGGGCAAGGGAGTCGCTAATTTTGAACGCTACCGTAGGTAGCACACCCTCACCTCAAAAACTCGCCTATGATTCGTGCTATTCTGCCCGAGCCGGTCGAGATACCGCATCTGTTGGTTCGAAATCGGTGTAATCATCCTGAAAGCGCGATACCGTAGGGTCGAAAAGTTCGATGTAAGGAGCGACTAAGGAACCTACATCACCAGGAATGGGTGACGCTACCATGGCCTTAGCTGCCGCCACTTTGGTCGCAGATGCTTTTCCTACGGGACGACCCTTATCTTTCTTGATCCCTCTTGATAATATTGAACAAACTTTTCTTCTTTCCTCTTTTGATTCAGCACTTTTCTCCTTTGTCGTCATTTTTTTCTTGAACAGAAAAGCACTGAACTTTTCGCGTGACACATCGCTTTCTTTTTTCGTTGCCATCCTCAATTCTGCATCGGGCGTTCTGGCTCCTTTGCGTTTTGCTGAGACTCCTTGGACTATGGTTCTTTCTTTAGGTTTCGCATCACGATCCTCCACTATTCTTTCTATTCTTTGGGTTTTTAATAGTTTTTTGTTCACTTGAAGTTGTTCTTCATTCGAAGGTTGCGTAGCATCACACTAAAAGCAGAATATTGCCATACATACTTCGAATGTGTCAACGTAATTGGCGGGGACTGGGCTAGGCTGGGTTCATGCTTTGCAGCAGCGTCCACAAGCGACCATCAGCGTTTCAAGCGTCCGTCAGCGTCAGCGACTAGGAAAGTATAGATATCGATCTAGCGAACAGCAGCGTCTACCAGAGTCTATCAGCATCCGCCAGCGACCATCAACTTCTCGAAGGAGTGAAGGGGATATCGATCTAGCGTTTACCAGCGACCACTAGCGTCTAGGCGGTATTGAGTAGTATACGGTGCGGCTGCACATGCCACAATTTCACGATGCTTAACCTAGCTGTCTCCTCCCTCTTGCTTCCCCATACTCCACCAGCAGCTTGCTACCCTTCCTACCCCATACTCTCTACACCTGGTCGCTGATGAATGATAGTGGTCGCTGATAGACGCTGGATCGATATCCATAGTTTCCTAGCCCCTCGAAACGCCGATTGTCGCTGGTGGACGCTGATAGACGATGCCGTTCGCTAGATCGATATCTATCTTTATTATTTCTGACGCTGACGAACGCTCGAAACGCTGAGTGGTGGCTGGTGGACGCAGGTGAACGCAAAGTATGAACATAGCCTAAGATTGTCCCTTTCTCACGGCTTCACAGTAAGTAACAAAGGCGCCCCCCTCAATAGTGGCGGTTCTGACATCCTCTTTAGTTGTCCTGCCTACCGATACTCAAAGGCTAATTTCTGCCACAAGTTCAGTTTTTGCTTCGTGTTTTGCTTCCCTTTCAGGGTTTAGATTGTGTTGATTCTTGCTTGGCGTTAAATGCGCAAATTTCACCATTGGATGACGTGAAATAGTGAAACGAAGGGGCAGAATGTCGCTTTGCTGGCCCAGAACGAGCATGTCCGCAGAAGTTGTACAGTAGTCCTGCCAAGGGTGCTCACGGTGTTTCCATAACTTTCCTAATGCTTTTTCCGTGGAGAGTCACTCAGCGACTGTAGGTTCTTATTGAAGGCTACTACCCACAATATGTAAATGCGGGGATTTTCTTTGAGTTCAAGATGCGCAGGCCAGTGCTTCCGCCTGGCATGTACCCTCTCCCCAGCCTCCCGACAGGCTACCCTTCAGTGTGAAGAGGAGCCTTCTGAACTGCTGTTTCAGACTATAACGCGGCCCACAATCACTAACCTCCTGCTACATGCTTGAATTATAATCGCTCCAAACTAACCTCTAATTCTTGCTTATTAATTTGCTGCTCATATGCTTCTGCTTTATGCTCTGAAATATAGCATCATTATTTACGAGATTTCGTGGTCTAGGGTCAAATGAGTGGCAAAGGTAATTGGGGCAACAGCACGTATTTCTTCCTGGATTGTCTTTTTATACAAATCTTTCGCCACCGTCTCCATGTTCAAAGACAATTGTACCCTGGATCCTGGTCTCTTACCATGTATGATATGAATGAATCTACAGCAGCTACCACACGCTAGCCGTACGCCTCACTATAGCCGAACGCGCTATTTGTCTGCGTCCTCTCACTACTGGTTGCTCCCTACATTGACTGCGAGCTCACTGTGCTTTGGCATCG
>MU946452.1:0-11313 GCA_036418165.1 Cooperia oncophora
GTGATAGCATCCGGATGAACTTCCAACTCGCAGGGGACCTTCAGCTATGGTGAGTGAACACTCACAACTTTCGGAGTGCGTACTGCGGCGATAAACAGCAGCTATCAAAAAAAACTGTAAACATGCAAAAAGCGTCACCTTACGGTTCACTGCCGATATCGGCTAACCTTTTCACAGCGTTAGACGTGTGAGTGCTGAAAGACTGACCCACAAAATGCCATTGTGCTGACCATGAGAGGGTAAGAGGGACCCTTACGGTAATGGATAACGCAGCCGCCCGATAAGCAGGAGATGCGGGTTCGAGTTCCGTCCCGGGTCCGACTTTCGCCCATATTCCAGCATTCCCGTGATAACCCTCGAAGCGCTCACTGCGGCGATAACAGCAGTTACGGAACAAAAACAACTGTAAACTCACAGTATGGTTGACTTCTCCAGCTGGTCCCTTCTTAGACAATCCAGTTGAGCCATTACTTTACAGTCTGGTAAGTAGCAATGCGTGGCTCCAATAGAGCGCTGATCTGCTTGACTGCCCTCTTGCACTGGCCCCAAATCACAGCCGTCCACAATATTCTAGATTAAAGAATACTGATCTATTTGGACTCTAGTATTTTCATCTGCAGTGCGTATTTTGCTTTTGGAACTCCTTGCTGAAGCACATTGCTATTCAAAATATCACAAGTATTCGGCAATGACCCCGACCTTGAATAGAAAAATGTGGATTCAACAATATTCAGCCAGAACCTATGGGGCAACCAAATATTCGCAAGCACCCTTACAGGTGCCAAATTCGAGATAGACAGACAAGGATGGCAACTTCCATTACGTCAACACCATATCATGGATTGCTCCAATCGATTCCCGTGATAACCCTACTTGTATACCCGTGATAACCCTGGCTGTATTATTGTAAAGCACTTGGCTAACTGCCAGTTCAAAAGCAAAGACTCCTGCGAATTGAGAAAATTTCCTTTCAAAAACGGCCCAATGGACAGGGGAGTACACTCTGTGTCATCTGAGACGGCTGTAGGCGTGGCATTGAATATGGTAAACGCGAGATGGGTGACCGTGGATAATCAGGTTTGGGCTCAGCAACGTAATGACGACGTTTTTTTGGTCACACAAATTTTATGACAATTGTTTCCAATATGTCCTACGCTATTTAATAGATAATTCCCGCACTATCCTGCTATATATAAACGCCAACGTCTGTCTGTCTGTCTGTCCGGAAATTCGGAATCACCTGAAAGAGCAGTTGAGGGGCAGGTTCAGGGTAGGGCGTGGGCCAGATGTACGGAACAACACATGAAGCAAGCTAAGCCCCGCCCACTGTAGGCGGGGACGTGCGCACAACTTATGTAATTGTGGGCTAATTATTTCAAAAAATTTGTAATTCGATTCTAGAAAAGCACGGAGAGCAGGAATGTGGGAAACGATAGGCAAATCACGTGGCGCGACGAAATGAGTGAAGCACATCCGTGATAAGCGGGGCGTTCCCGACTTGCATCGTTTTTCATTCCATTGAAAAAGAAACTCGGGTCCACCCAAAAGTGAGTATTCGACAACTACTTTTCGGAATTTTGCGCTCTCAACCTGCAGAAGAAGCCCAACCTTTTGGTATATGTGACCAAAGAAAGCATGTGTGACAGCCTTGAAGGTTGTTCAAAGAGATCAAGAGGTGGGAATTCGGACCTTGTAAAAGAGCATCGCATGGGGGGCTTCTTGGGAAGATACTGCCTGCAGAACCTACCCACTTATTTTCGAACGTCTAACATCAACTGAGAGGTGGTGGTTGATAATGATAAGGAAGCATTCTATGACCTCTAACGATCCCTCAATCTTTGGCATGATTTTGATGCTTGTCTGTGAGATCGAAACTGAAATCTTTCGAAACACTTAAAGTATTACTAGCATTCCTAAGAGGCACAGCCTTTCAATTATACACTTAGCAGCTGGGCCCATGCGGTTTTAGCTTTTTAATTGCAGGTATAAAAGAAAGGCTGTCGAAAAAAAAGCTTAATTTTGTCGACCTGACCACTTCCATGTTTATGCACTTGAATATTAGTGGGACGAGAAAAGTCGAAGAAAATTAGGAAGACCATCGCAGGAAAGTCTCTGTAAAACGGTATGGAACTCGATGGCGAACTTTTCTTCTTCTTCAGCGCAATATTTATGAGTGTGGGAAAGAGCGCCATAACTGATCAGCGACCCCCAATACATTCGAATTTGACACAACTGTTCATCTTGCTCTGTTGCCTGAGCAAAAGAAATTCCGCCGAAAATTGAAACATCTCTCCAGAAGCAAGCCGTGGTCAATTGAATTGAAGTACGCAGCCACGCCTACCGCATCTCAGGGGTTTCGAATGTATAAACCGTACGGCGTATCATTCGTGTAGTTTTTAACATGCAGACTGTCGAGGGAGGAGGGTGGGATGAATCCGTCTCGGCTTGCCTCGTATACAATGGCGATCGGGTAGTGATCGATCCAGTAAGAAAGCAACCAATAGAGGAAACCCCGTAGGTGAGGACAACTAATGGCGACGCTACTGATTGGTGATATCAACTGTATATACAAGGCGTTGCTTCGCCTAACGCCACTGTCGTTCGGCTCTACGTTGGCCTAATACCCTATTGAGCAAGTAGTGAGAATTCCTCTGATTCAGAGAGAACTGGGCTTTTCTGCACAGAATCCACTTCATTGAAGGGTGCTTATGCACTAATCCTTTCATAAGACGATTATGTTAGCCCCATTCCAAGGAGAGTGGTGCTAGACGCAATTAATTCTTAGCTCCATTATTAGGTTCGCGGGCAAGCTGTGTAATATTTTTTTGAAACATTTCCCACCTCTTTCTTTTTTTGTCACATGGACTCAATTTTGTCCCAGACCGTCGCCCCTGCACTCTCTAACTTTTTTCGTCTACCACTCTGGCTCGAGCGCGAAACTGACTTAGCTGAGATGAAGCAGGTGCATAAAGACCATGCTCCAATTGCCAGACAGTCTCTCACGACACCAACGCTTCAGAGCTACAGTCCTGGAGACGAGCTTGGATGTCCATTACAGTTCAACTTGAGAGAGCTGCAACTTTTTGGAAGTACTAGATAAAGGAGCTCTTCTCCGGCCGTTCTACATACAATGCAGGTCCGAGATCTGAAGCGAATCTTTCGGAGGGAAGTATTTGGTCACAGGACTGCTTTCAACAGACAGTACATGTCCCTGTGAAATGTAGCCGGATGGCTCGGCAACGGTGTAACGCAGGCAGAGCTCCTCCGGCTGGTTAGGCTGCGTTTATACTTTGCGGCAGCGTAGCGTAGCGTAGCGCAGCGTAGCGTAGCGTAGCGTAGCGCTTCCAGCGTACGCCAGCGGCAGTGCCGAAGAGAGGATGCATATCGATCTAGCTTCACCAGCGTCACCAGCGGCACGCTGGCGTACGCTAGCGGCACGCTAGCGTACGCCAGCGTTTCTCCAGCGTTTCACCAGCGTTTTGCTAGCGTTTGCAGCGGCAGGGGAGTAGAGACTATGGGAGCTGGAGGGTACAAAACTCATCGATTGCGCGTCTCCCACTCGCCCTTAGTCTCTACAATGCACATCGCTTCTGCGTCTCCGACGGCCCCATAGTCTCTACGATGCACATTGCTTCTGCGTCTCCGACGCCACATAGTCTCTACAATGCACATCGCTTCTGCGTCTCCGACGGCCATATGGTCTCTACAATACACGTCGATTCCGCTTCTCTCACGGCCACATAGTCTCTACTCCCCTGCCGCTGCAAGCGCTAGCAAAACGCTGGTGAAACGCTGGAGAAACGCTGGCGTACGCTAGCGTACGCCAGCGTGCCGCTGGTGACGCTGGTGAAGCTAGATCGATATGCATCCTCTCTTCGGCACTGCCGCTGGCGTACGCTGGAAGCGCTACGCTACGCTGCTACGCTACGCTACGCTGCCGCAAAGTATAAACGCAGCCTTAGCTGTTTTAAAATCAACAACTCGTCACATGGATAAAAATTGCTCTACGACCCCTTGTAAGGATTGAGCTACAACGCCATTTCGCGTAGGGCAACGCCAGCCTCCATTGTGAAGTAATGTCACCCATGAGGTGTCCAAACGCCGGCAAGGGCCCGATACATGGCGGATACATGGATCGTTTAAATCTGGTGCGCTTCCTTATGGATTCACAAGGAGTACTGCCTTGTGCGCATGAAGGGGCGTCTCAAGTGGGGATGGGTTTGGCAGTGCGGCCAAGCCTGTTTTTCTTTCTCTTCCTTTCAACAAGCGAATGGTAACCTATTCTTGACCGATTGTGGTCGCGTGCTCGCTTCCACAATCAGTGGTGAATGGGCTGGAAACGTGCCAAACTCAGCCCCATTGATGCGCACCATCATTCGCAGCGAATAGAGTGTGGTTGGTCGGGAACTGTACTCTGAAGCCTTTGATAAATTAGCTCTCGTGCTACAAAAGATGAAGTTTTCAACAATGACTTATCCTTGTTTGTAACGCACCACTAATTTTGCTTCCATACAGAAGGCAAGCGGCCTGCACGTAGAACGTCCTTCGGAAGCCAGCCAGAATGAAAGCGTTAGCCTTACCTTGCACCTGTTCGCTCGTTTCAACCTTGACATGGTATGTCGAGCGTTGCGCGAGGTACTACCATTAGAGCTGCTTTAATACATCTTCAGGTTAGAGAAGACGAAAAAAGAGGAATGTCGTGTCGGATAGGTGCATCTCATTCAGTAGAGCTAAAAAATACTGCGATACTAGTCAGTGTTTTCTGCATTGGAAGGCAAAGTTTGCACCAATTAATCCGCACCCTTGAAGAATAGAAATGGTGGGTTTCCGGTGGGAGAGGAGCAGGGATAAGATGCTTGGAGCGTGCCAAGAGGCGTCATTTGCCACCCTTCTGCCTATACTTTACCCTCACATTACATTTAATTGACTACAGGCCACTCCTTTCTGGCCCCCTTTCTGGAAAAACAACTGAATTGTCCAAAAGAATACGCACTATCCCGCTCCACCGTACCTTGGTAATCGCATTCATTGCTTTGAAGAAGGCGCTGCCCATCCTGAGAGATCACACCCAGTTTATTTTTTCCTTTTAGGATAATTTACGCTTCTGTACGATTCCTGCCCCTGAGGCCTATGGGTCATTTTCAGCGCGTCTCACTTTTCAGAAAAGTTGCGCCGACAATATCGAGCGCTTTCACTGCATTATAGTGGTCTTTTACTGCCTTTCCTCGAGTTACCGTGTGTGCCCGCCTCACCGCTCGACAACCGGCCTCGGCGTGTCTTGCTTCCCTTCTTAATGAGGGGGTTATTATAGGGCCGGCCCGCGCGACAGGTACCTCAGCCGACGGCGACGGTAACGACCGCTGACAACCGTCGCCAATGCTCTCCGCCCTTCCCTTCGCTACCTCACCACCACCATCTAGCCACCTGTACCACTGCCTTACCAAACGAGTCACTATTCTTCTCCAAAAATACCCCACCAAGCCAATTATGGGCGCATTGATCGCACCACCGTATTGGCTAGCAAGACGGCTTCAACGGTTTCTTGTATCACTGCGTTTTTGCTGGATACTGTTTGCTACTTTAATTAAGGGTCATGTCTGCTCAGGATGCATCTTCTTTCGTTTTCTCAATACAGAGAAAACCCATTTACTTTTTCGTTTTTCCTGATATATATTGCTGTTTCAATTAGATTTTCCAACAGATTATTCCCTTTCTTCTCTATACGGACAACTTGACCTAACCTCTCAATGCGTTAATAATCTCTTCTTTCTTCCGTTCTGTCGTCCGTCGGCATTCTATGGCCATAATCTCCCACATTCCAGTTTTTCACAAATGTGATAAGTAAGACAATAAGAATAGTAAGATAGTAAGTAAGATAACTAAGAATAGATGTAGGAGAGGAGAATAGTAAGTAAGATAACTGAGTGACACGCCCTTTCGAGAGTGCACACATCCCTCCTTTCAAAAAAGCCGGCATGCTGGCTCGCCACATGATTCTTGCACATTTCGATGCTTTCGCAGCCCTCTGTCTTCTCTCTACCTGTCTCCTTCACATGGTTTCGCAACAGGACTAGGACCTGACCATGCCACTTGCTCAACCAGACGCTGCTCTCGCTGCAAGGGTCCGGGGATATTTTCTCGTGGCATCTACTAGCCCAGTAGTTGAAGGGAGAAGTTAAAGGAGGAGGGAACACAAAAGTAAGGAGGAAGAAAAAGGTAAGAACGAGAGAGGCTTCGCAGTTGATAAGCCCTGGGACGGGCATGATCACGCGTCGCACTGCGCTCACAGTTCTCAACAGTATGCTATCAGAGCCGGGGAGCAACTTCATATGATATGAGCATTTCATTCGCATACTTTGAAACCTGCACTGATATTTCTTAAATAGTGTTTCATTACTAGAAATGAGCTGTCCTGAAGAATGCTTTTGCCAGAAACGCCATTTAAGTTAACGTTTTTGTTCCCATTTTCTCACAATTTACAATCCTACTCTTTCCCTGCTAGACAATTTTTTACTATCCTAATTCTACCAATTTCTCGACAAAGGCTCTTCAACCGGCACTGACCACTAAGCCAGGTGCAGCCTATTGCGGATATCCATTCAATGAGATAATTGCCCTGTTATACAATCGCCACGCAAAAAACCTCTCGTATAATGGACCTTCATCCCTGCCATACGTGTAATCAAAGAGGTCACAAGTGGCTTATGAGACGCATAGCTTACAGGTTATTCAATGAAATTTTGAAAATATGGTAACACACTAAATAAACTACTGTAGTCAAGCAGTAGAAATGAAGTCGAATCATTCTATAAAACCGGCGCAGAGGCTTGTGGAAAGCGGCTGGTAGAAGTAAATCAACAAATAACATTAAACGTTCTAATTAAAAAACTACTTAACAAAATCAAGTCATTAATTTGTTATATTAACATAGCGCTTCGTTCACTGGTACAGAACTCATTCGTCATCACAACTAGTCACTTACTAGTTAATAGCTACGAAATTAAACGAGACCTAAAGGGCAGTTGGCAGCAACCTGAGCGCCTGTGCGCTGGCAGGACGCAATTCCCTGGCGACCTAAGGCTCTCACCCCGCGCGCTCACAATGGATACCGTACCTATGCTCGTAATGCCTCATTGCTGAAGTCAAAATATGAGCGGATGTGGTACTGTATGGATATAATCGAGTACACTCTGATCCTTACCAGCAGTTGGCGTTGCCATTTGAAACATTGGTACGGGAACTGGTTACTCGTGGAATATTCCAATCTGGAACAACTGTCATCTTGTTCTGGGTTGGACAGAGACACGACAACAGTTGTGTCAAGATGGAAATATTCCACCAGAAGCATAGACACCTTCAGGTTAAGTTGAAGAATGCAGCCCCGCCTACCCGATCTCAGGGATCTCGAGTATACATATGTGCACCTACCGTAGCGGTTATTGGCAAGATGCATGCGGGTTACTCGTCCAAAACTGCTTTTTGAGTCATTTAAAACGAAAGCTTTTTTGCAGGTTTTTGACCGTTTCACTTCGTTTTTCGCCATTTTCCCCACTATATCGCGCCCTGCTACCAATTTTAGGCAGAGCACCAGATTATCCTGCTAACTGCCTTTGAACCAAATAGTATGATGATGGTGGATCTCACAAGTGATCTACTAAAAAATTATTTGTGGAACTTGCTTTACTTACTTACTTTTTACATTCCTTCGCGAAGTCACCATTCTGACAAAGGTGAGGTTCGATAGTTGATCAGTCCCAGAATGCGCCACGACTTTCCGCCCAGTTAATAAACGTAGTGACTTAGAAGCCGTATTGACTTTTACATTGACACGGATATCAAGTTATCTCCTTGAACCCATTCTCCCCCTTAAAACAAACTTCCACAACCTAATAGGATGAAAGGTATTTCAGAACAGAAAGTGAAATACCTTTTGTCCTATTGGGTTATGGATAATTACTAAAAATGACATCATATTATGTCGTATAATATGATAATATGACATAGTATTATACGCTATAATATGATAATATGACATAATATCTACGACATAATATGATAATATGACATAATATTATGCTACGTAATATGATGTCATTTTTAGTAATTATCCATTACCCAATAGGATGAAAGGTATTTCACTTTCTGTTCTGAACACCTTTCATCCTATTAGGTTATGGAAGTTCATATTATGTCGTAAGAGGCGGAGGTGGTGTAGTGACGAGTGGCGCTTACCACTGCGCGGTCTCGGTTCGAATTCCGGGTCGACTTCCCGCCCAGGCCAACCAAGCCTTCTACCCTCCGGGGACGGTAAATTGGTACCAGATTCGTCTGGGAGGATAAAACACTGACTTGTACATCGGCTGGCCCCCGCAAGTCATTGTATAGGCCACATCGCATTCAATAAGCCACTACGATTCTGAATGGAAGTAGAATGCGTGCCGCATCCCACAAAGGGATTGAACGGCGAAGACTTTATCGTATATGTCGTCATACCACAATCTACATTTCACCACAACTTGCGGGAAATGAATCCGGTGTATTTACCTTTCCAAACACATCTGTTACCAAAGGGCCGCCTACACGTTAATGAAAGGTTGGTTGCGTACTGATAGATGCCTATTCGAGATGTGGCACCAGGGGACCGTACTCAGTAGATGTAACAACATAACTCAGTGGATTTTAAACCCCCCCCCCGTTAGACCGGCTTATCACTTTCAAAATGATCTTTTTGTCTAATTTCGTCTACATGACAAGCAACAAATTAAGCTGTTCTACAGTGGAATTCAATTTGTCAAGATTTTCCAGGTGGAAGGGTCTTGTTAGGTAGGCTTGGGAATGGAAGAATGTTGCAACATAACAGCGACTGGAACATTTGAACTGAAAATCAGCAGTCGGAAAATTTTTTTTCTAGGCCAAATATGATGTCCCCTTCCAACAGCAATCATTTACGACTCCTCCATTAGGCGTTTCCTAACGTGCAACATGCTGTGGTCAGGACCGGATGGTTGAGAATTTCTCCATTGCTAACTTACGGGGTTTCAGCCTTATCTATAGCACTTTCACTTCAAATCGGACGCAGTTTTAACCAAAAGGAACACTTTTCAGACCAATTCGGCACCCATTACTTAGTACTGTTGATTATCTAGACCAGACTAGGTCCTGTTGCAAGCCCCGCTCCAGTACCAACCCAACCACTTTTCAACGCGGTCATGGGTTTCTGAAATTGCTTTCATTAACTCTGTTCTCTGACTTTTTTGCACTTACACACCAACTGAAGAGGATTGATATACCAATACAGATACTACTTCGATCGCTTTTTGAGGAAGTAATTAGAAATTTCGAATTTCTATAACTGTTCCTCGACGTCGTTCTTTTCACATCCATTCTCCAGAGGATGAATGCACTCATAGACGCTCATTTACACACTGGCCTACCAAGCTTCGCCCCCCCCCCCCCCTGGCTCCAACTCGCACACTTTGCAAAAGCCCAGTCCAGTTTTAGAAAATGATCCAGATCAGATTGGAGATCGAACTTGCATTTTATTGCCTCTCCCGTCGCCCGGAACAAAAAACCAGGAAAACATGTTTTAAATGACGAGTGTGCCCATGACTCTTCTTGAAGATATCACTGAAACACAGTATCACTGAAAGTTTACCTTCCAAATTGTTCGTCGGAGAATTGTGCAGTCCCGGAGTCACATTTTTTTATCAGAAGGGTGGCAACAATGTGAAACTCTAAATGTTTATTCCAAAAACTCAAAAGACACCAAAAGTCTCAAAAGTTTTTCAAAATATCTTATCTTGCAATATTTCGGTGCCTAGCACCTTCGTCAGGCCTGAAAATTTTTAGCCTGTTGTTTGGTTTAGTTGGACAGTATACCTACTATGACTTACAGGACTGCTCCTCCAAATAATCCACTTACCCTGCAGTCACGGAAGCTTTGTTATTTCGTGAAATTTATTATCTTTACCGTACTTTTATTTATGTTGCTATATTTTCAAATTTTTGCAGAGGACGGAAGAACAAAATTACACTTTCACAGTTGATTAGAATTTGGAGTTGGCTATTTTGGTAAGATCAAAGCCTCGAATTCAGGCAGGTGAAAAACAGCGTTTTCTACTATTAATAAGTGGGGAAGATGAAAAACCGATCACCAACTCAAAGACGACTGAGCCGATTGAAGACGGATCAAACACACTGAAAGAGGGCGTGAGGGTGTTCATTCGGCTTAATGACACTAACACGCTTTCGATTTCCTATAATCATTAATTGAATTATTAATTAAATTCATCAAATTATTTCACTAGACTTTATCCATTTTGAAGACATTAGGATTAACTAAAACTTGCTCACAGACTGACAATGAGAGTGCAACAAAGAGGGCTGCCGGTGACGCAACAGTTCACCTATTTCGTGGAACTTATTACTTTTACCGTATTTTTATTTATTATCATCTACTTTTATTGTTTTGAATCGTATTTTTCGAACATTTTTATGTAGCTATTTTGAACTCTGAATCAGCAACTTCTGGTGTCCTGGTGGATATGGCGCAATGGCTAGAGGCGCTCCGTAGCGATTCTTACGCATTAGAGCCATCTTGCCGTCTTCCTCGCTGAGTATGAAGAGGCGTGTCAGTGAGGCTGGGCTCGGCACACAGCCAGACCGTTCTCCGCCAGTTGTTGAAGCGAATAAGCGATAACACTGGTGGAAAACGGCTGATGGGAACGATACGATGCGGTGTTTTCGTTTGCAGAAAGGAAAAAAAGAAAAAAAACGGGCTGGGGCCGCGCTAAACTCATTCTCGTCATTCGCAGCGAATAAGAACGTCAACACAGTGCAACTCAGTGGGCAAGATAAATGCTAAAATTGCATTGCAGCTCTGCTTCAAGATCCTCGAACTTCCTTCGCACATCACTATCATGTGAGTTTCCACCACACAAAGGCTATTCCGGCACATCATGTCACTAGGCCATTTTGGATAAGACTTGATTTTGGATTTGTTGGTCCTGATAAAATATCACCAGATCACTTATCCCAAAATTTAGAACTAGCCAGTCGTAATAGTTCTTAAAGACACATAGTACGCTCATACACATTGAGGGTGTATGAGACTATCAGCCCCCCAGATGTCGATGTGTCGTGGTCCCCCCGCCCAAACATGCCCAGGAATGGAGATACAGGGCCGTGAAACACGCTAATTCTTCCATGCTCCGCCCACTGCCTTTTTACGGCGCAGATTCCCGCCGTTCATAACATCCGTCGTAAGCGCGCCTGTCGCGTGCGGCTCCTTGGCACTTTGCCAAGTCCTTTAAT
>MU946454.1:0-17002 GCA_036418165.1 Cooperia oncophora
TATAGCTGTATGTCCCGCTGCTGTACAGGCTGATTCAGTGGTGTCACGTGGAAATGGGAAGGAAGGCCCTTCAAGGTGCAGAGCTGAATATTCCTGGAAAAACACTCCAAGTTGAATTTGTGTTCCTCGAATTCTCAAACATGGTTATTCAAGTGATACATATCCTCTCACTAACGAATCGAATATAGTGGGTTAGCGGTGTTGTGCCTCTTGGTGTGTACTTCTATGGTCCACCGATTTTTTTTTGCTCATCTTCCTATTATTCGCATGCATTGTCTTGAAATTTAGCTTTCCGTAATTTTGAGCATATGTTGATGAGTTAGCCGGTCAGCTATTCTGTGTGTTCTGTTGTTCTATTGCAACAATATTTAGAGAACAGTATTACAGCTCTATCATTCTTTCTGATTTTCAGGAACTGGAAGAGAAATCAAACGCTCTTCAGCATCAGTGCCCTGAAATCAAATGGCATTACATTGGCAAAGTTCAGTCCAACAAGGTATGGATTAGTTATATAATCAGCCTGCAGGTTTGATTTTCATTAGTGTGTTCCCCTGAAAGATTCACACTCCGTATTCCGGAGATGGAAGGGGCGTGGCGCTTTCTTCAATTGATCTTCTTTTTTTCGTGGAATATCTCCGTTTTACACACCTGGTCTCTCTTCCGCTGGACAGAGCCATACTCAAGTTGTCACAAAACGAAAATATACTATGGAAGTGCAGCCTCCGCCCTACTCGGATGAAGTACGCAGCCACGCCTTCTCTTTCTCCGTGTATACTGTGTAGATCTAATTAAGATTAGTGTTGTATCTTCTAGATAGGCAAGATATGCTCGTCGACCAATCCTTTGCAACTGCGTTGAAACCATTGAATCTGCAAAACATTGCGATCTTTTTAATCGAGAGATGGAGAAACGACAAAAGGTGCTTGATGTCCTTGTGCAAGTCAACACAAGCGCAGAAGACCAAAAAGGAGGTGAACTTGTGTTTTTTTTTCTTTTTCCCCATCTATCATACATTCTAGCGACTTCTTTTCACTGGAACTCACTGAATCATTTCAAGCTCCTGTACCTAGGCCGCGTTCATAGCTTGCGTTCGTGAAGAAATGCAGAAATGCGAAAATGCAGAAGTGCGGAATCTGCAGAAAAGCAATAGATACTGTCGACTTGAAGAAATGCAGAAGTGCGGAATGTGCAGAAGTGCGGAATCTGCAGAAAAGCAATAGATACTTATCGACTTCAAGAAATGCAGAAACGCCGAAAGTGAAGAAGTGCGGAATCTGCACAAATGCCGAAAGTGCGGGAAATCGATACGTATCGGTTGCTTTTCTGCACATTCCGCTTCGCATTTTTGCATTTTAACACACACCTGGTCTCTCTTAGATCCTGCACAGAGCCATACTCGGATGCAATAGATACTTATCGATCTTGGGGAAAGCAGAAATTTCAGGCATTTCTGCATTTCTTCAAGTCGATAAGTATCTATTGCTTTTCTGCAGATTCCGCACTTCTGCACTTTCCGCACTTCTGCATTTTCCGCATTTCTTCACGAACGCAAGCTATGAACGCGGCCTTAGCGTCGTTTTCTGTATATCTCAGCGTTGCCCAACTATTGCACCAGTTTCAGGATTGTCGGTAGAGGATGCACCTGATCTTGCTTGTTATATAGCAGATAGCTGTTCTAGCTTACGTTTTGCTGGATTTATGACTATTGGCTCATTTGATAACAGGTATTTGACTGAGTAGCGGTCACACACCGCGCATGCCTTACACTATTCACCCACCCCCCGGACACCTGGCAGTTGGCGCCCCACGACGCATAACGCAAACAGAGACCTCCTCGCGCCCCCGCCCACGCTCCACGACCGCTCCTCAAACTTTCAGGCGAATATAGATCTGTCGTCTGTACACGTTCGCACCTTATCATCCACAAATTCACCCCCCCACCTCGCCCGCTGGTACGATAAGAACAACCCAAACCCCCCGATCACTCACCCAGACCACGTTTCAAGTCCTCAGACCGGCCCCCACCCACCCACTCCCCCCCCCACTCCCGCAACAACACGCAGTCCTTCACCCGCCCCACCCTTCGCCCCTCCCAAACACTAACACCAGCCGTCCAGCCCCACCCCCACCACCCGCCCCGGCTCCCACCTCCCCCAATACATCGGGATGTAGAGTGTATTATAGAGTGTATATGCAAGTCATTCATACGTGCGGTTTGATAAAATGCGATTTCTAGCCATGTTGTGCCGAATCCTGATTTCGATCATCTGTATCAAGTCAGAGAAGCATGGGCAAAGAGATCGTCGCGATCCCCTGATGAGGTCGAACTTTCCATGGGTATGTCCGACGACTTCGAAACAGCCATTGCACAGGGAAGCACAAGCGTACGTGTTGGCAGCAAAATATTTGGGCCAAGATTGTACAAGTCCAACTGAGTAGTGTTAGAGAGCCAGGGCACGTCCTACGTTAGGGAACCTCCAGCGGGGTTCGTATTTGACCGCTGGAGGGAGTGGGATCGTACATGGCCTGAGAATTTTTTTAGGGTTGATTTTGCTGCTTCAGAGGCGCTTGAGAATTTCGATACAAGTGGTAGGGAGCTTGGCAGGGTAGTACCTAGAATGCGGAAGGGGGAGGGTCGTGGAAGAGGACGAAATTGGGGACAAGGAGGGGGTTGTATTTTCCGAAATCTTTCCCAAGCGGTAGAACGTGCCCTGTGGTGAGCGCAAAGGTGTATGTATTTTGTTTAGTCTCAAGCTCATTTATGGCCAGGACAATTGGTTTTTGCCATAAGTTTGATCAATTGTATAGTTCCGTAGAGATTTTTACGAGTTGTGAGTGCAAAAATAACGAGGTGAATTGAATCTTTGTTTACACAGTGAGTCAGTGGATGGATTTTGGAAACAGTAGTCATAATTAGTAGTCATAGTAGTTTTCCACAAATACAATGATGACTTCATTTGAAATATGCCAGTTTTGCTGTTTTGTAGTTACCTCGTAATGTTTCTGTCTTGGATCTTACCTTATTCATTGGTAGTTGTGATTCCGGTATTTGAATAAATCATTGCGTTTCATAGGTCGTTTCCAGTTTCCGTAATGATTTCGGTTCCCAGTGGAGTTCCTTTAACATGCCGAAGTTTATGAGCCAGGTTTTTCTTTCTTTCCAAAGCTACTTCGTTATCTTGAGGTGATCATCATCCATGCCATTCGTCAAGACAGACTTCGTAATCCCTTTGGATGAACTCAGGCGCGAGCCCACTGCAAGCAAAGAGCAAGAAGCCGGAGGGAGCAATTTTCGACCAGTATGTGAGTGCAGTGGCATTCCCTTTATTACAGGCCTTAGCATTAGTGGCAAATCTTTGAAAATTAGTCGTTTTTGTATTGCTGTAAGTGCATTTAGGTCTGAAGTGTCGCGTTTTTGAAGGCCCTAAAGGTTCCGCATACGCTGAGTTCGGCGGGACAAAAGTACTCGCGAGAGTGTAGGTTGAAACCGTCTTCATAACGAGTATGTGCCGTTGCCGTGTAGCTTTGATTACTCCTTTGATGTTCAGGTATGGCCCCAACGATGATCCCAACGGCGATTCAAACGCGGCATCGCTGTCGGTTAGTTGTGTGTTCACTTTTGGCGCAATTCGGCCTGGGGGGGGGGCAAATGGTATATAGTGAAGCTAGTCAGAGCACCTCGTGAAGAAGTAGTCAGAGCCACCTCGCTGAAGGAACTGTAAATTCGTGTGACTGACGTGACTCACATGTACGATTTCGCAGCGTTACAGACCTCACCAAAGTAGAACCTGTCAATTGTCAAGGCTAACAAAAGGAACTGGTAGTGAAGCTGCAAAAATGCCCCTCCAAGCGCGAAACAGCCCGGCATCTTCCATCTGTGTATGATTTAGAAGAGCCGTCTATTCTGACTTTTATAATATCGTTTTAGCTACAAAATGAAAGCATGGAAAATACAACCGAATTGCATCGACAAGGTTTATGTCTGTAATCAAGACACTGCGTAATCCGTCCAAACAAATGACAGTCACAGTGCTCGCTTATTGAATGAATCGAGGTAGGTTTAAGAGCAGCATATAATGCCTCAATAAATGCTGTTTCCCTCTAGACTGGGTGTACAGAACCCATCGTCATTCGGCGTGTATAGGGCGTCGTCCGAGGCCGACAGCGCGTGCCAGAACTAATTGTTTATTTCCAGATAGATTTAGTACTTTCCCAACTTTCACTGTTTATTTACTTATTTCCCACATATAGTAGCCTCCTATCTGCACAAGGTGAAAAATGAATATAGCTGAAGAAAAAAGCATAGTTCTGGCACGACTGCAAGGCCCTATTGACGACCCGCCCTAACACATAGCACACGGATGAACAGAGGCCGTTAATATGCCTAGTACAAATACAATTGGACAATAGATAATGACCGCAAGCCAAAGGTAATTTCCGAAAGTACAACATATTATTCCTATCGGATGAAAGGAGGGGCTAGCGTGACTATTATGCGAAGCGTATGAATATCGCGAATCCCGAATCACGTAGGTTCCAGCGGATCGCATCGAACGGACTATGAAACGCGCTAACTATACTTATTAAGTTTTAGTATATACAGGTAACCCGGGCTGAACTAAAAAGCGTTAGAGGGAGTGGCAAGATACAGTGCGCGTTAGCATGGCGACAACAATCTTAGCGCTGAGCGAATGCAATCAGTACAATTGTGATGATTTGCCTAATAGCGAGGATTAATTAAAATGGTCCCTTCTTTTTATATTATAATAACAGCGTTCAACTCCGCAGTTCGCGCCTGCCAAAAGTTAATTCATAAAGAAATGCTGAGATGTGGGCAAAGCTATGGCCGGCGAGTTTCAAACTCAGCCTTCATAAATGCTAATATAAACCTCACGGCTTTAACCCACCAGACCGCTACTCACCTACATCAGTCCATGGCTTATGCTATAGCTCACCATTATATGAGAGACATTAGGCGTAAATACGCGAAAGTGAGCCATAGGAAAAGACGCCTTCTATATGTTAATTGAACTTTTATTTATAGCGGTTCTGCATGTAAACGCACGAATAGAACCTCACGAAAAGCTATCAGCAGAAGGGTATTAGGTAAATCGGGAAAAAATGCAAGCGTATTAAGTTTAGGATATTTTTATTACAAAAACGAGAATTAAACAAGCATAAATTCAAAAAATAAAATCTCCAATTACTATCAGTGCTTGTTGGCAACGTTTAATGCTAAGAAGGATAGTCCTCTTCGAGAACGCGACGGCTGTACGTCACAGATTTGCACACACCCCAGAGTTGAGACTTCCCATCGCGCGATTGATGACTGAACTTCCTGCTCGAGACCAGGAGAGCTGGATGCCATCGACTGGAACAGATGGTAGTCGGATGGTGCCACGTCTGGGCTGTATGGCGGATGAGGCAGGACTCCCAACCCAATTCCCAATTTTTACTAAAGTGATTTTCGCGACATGTGGACGAGCGTTGTCGTGGAGAAGTTTTGTCGACGTCGTTTCGACTACCTTGACGACGTAGGCTGGATGCTTTTTTCTTAAAAAAACAAAGAGAGACTAGACAAGAATATATCAAAAGATGCGACAATAAAACCCTTTCCTAATAGACAAAAACAGTTAAAAAGAGTCTTGTGTCCTAAAGGCAGAAAATAAATTGACAAAATTCACAACGCGTATTCCTTTCCGAACAACCTAATAAATGGCGTCGCCGATAGCGCGATATCGCAGAAAGCGTCTGGTGCAAGTTTGAGTGCTGTTTGGGGCGAAGCTTCTGTCACTATTATACTTCAAGCACTCTATCGAACTTTACCCGCTAGTGTTCAACTTTCCGTTATTTTCTATATGGGTATCTGGTGCATTTGCATGAAAAATAACCTGACCAGGTTCTGGACGTCGTGGTAGCTGCACATGTGGCACGGACTCCTTCTGGTGACTGGATTGTGGATCCCAATTCCGAGCAGATTGTAAGCGGTTCTTCAGAGTGCACGTTAGCTCTTATGCCAAATCAAAATCAGGTCAGCCAGTTCTAGAAAAGAATTTCCGGCGAAGTTTCGATTTACACTTTTTCCAGATAGTTTGCTGTGATATGCGAGGGCACGGACTTACAAGTTCGCGAATAGACGAGTTCATTACTTTTGCCACCGATAAAGCAATGAAACTTTATCCGGTTCTACGAAAAGCGTTACTAAATACGCTCTCTGTAGAAGAAGCAAGCAGTTGTTGAACTGTTCTTCAATGTATCCGCAATGTAGTGACGGTTGTTTCGTATTGTGATGCCGTACAAAGAAGATTTATGAAAGTCGTATTTCCTGCGGATAAAGGGGCGTGCCAGTAGGCTGGGTTTGGCGCGCCGCGGGCCGGTTTATTGGAGGGGGTAAGCAACAACATCTGGCGGAAAACGACTGATACGAACGATACCATACAGATTTGTCGCTTTCCGAAAGGAAAAAAGAAGAGAAAGGGGACTGGCGTCGCGCCAAACCCATCCCCCTCCTTGGCACGCCCCATCATCCGCAGCGAACAAGACTTTGCTATCTTTGATCCTCACTCTCCGCTGTTGAACCAGTTGTCGGTAATCACATAGTGTTTTCTTAACGGAAAGGATATTCTGATAACGATGGCGACGGGCGCTATACTTTCCCGACTGTTAACAGAATGCTGAAAAAAATCCTATCAGCAGGCCATGCCTCACCGCGATTGTAATTACTTTTACAGGAATTGCTTGAAAGTTGTTGTTGTGAAGTGCGTTTTATGAACGTTGTTTGTTTTGTTTGTTATATTCTTAGATAAATATTTCTCATACAACGGAAGAAAGCAAAACATCTTTCTGATTAATATGCATATCATCGAGGCGGAGGTGATGTAGTGGCAAGTACCACGCTTACCACGCGCAAGGTATGGGGATCAAACCCCGGAATGGCTCCCGCCCACGCAATCCAAGCCCTCTATCATTGGAATGGCGAATTGGTACCAGATCCATTTGGGAGGATAAAAGAACGGACTTGTACCTCGTTTGGCCCACGTAAGTCACGGTAGAGGGCACATCGCATTCAATAGGCTACTGCTATTCGAATGGAAATACATAGAATATGTACTGTGTCTCACAAAGGGATTGATCAACGATGAAAACTTAATCCGTTATCCTTTACCAGTTTGGTTGACGCGCACGGTTCAGTCCATGGCTGTGACGTTGGTCCACCCCTTTTGAGGCCCCTTGTCAGCAGTTATCAGTCTCTGCCACCCAACAATTACGTTCGCGTCCAGCCCCTATACCACTTCTTGGAACCAACGTTCCACCGTTGCTATGACGCGAGTTAGGGATTTGGTGGCCCTCCCCTTTCAAGGCCCCTCGTTAGCCCCTATCAGCTGTCATCACTTCCTGCCACCCATCAGTAGTCCTGTATGAATACCTACATATCCTATCATTTGAAGCTCTCTACGACCAATTTGAAGACAGTTATGAATTTCTGGTCAAACACGTACCTGACCCACACACACTAACAACACTTATGGTTAGCGAATTATATGTAGTGAGGATCTTGGCTGGATAACCCGATATGCTATGGTACTTTGGCACCAAATCAGCTTAACGATGAGACGTTGGTGGGCGAATATCCGCGCACGTGACGCCAGTTGCAACGCAGTATCGCCCCTACATACACTGAAAATCGCTAGGATGCGGTAGGCGGGGCTGCGTACTTCATGAAACGTGGTGCTGGCTGTAATATTTCCATTTTAAGGCAATTGTGGTCGTTTCTTTGCCCAACACAGAATAAAATGACAGTTGTCTCAAGTTGAAATATTCTACGAGTAACCCATCCTGTGCCACGCCCACTCCGTCCCAGGGTTAAGGAGTGTAGATCTCTACACACGGCAATTCCATTTTCTCGGTCCAATCCGTCTGTTGCATCAGTATTGTACAAGAGGGTGGAGAGACCCTACATTATGCAAGAGAAACGATAACAGGTGGGAGAATGTCCGTGTTATTGTAACCGTGAACACAGGTAACGACAGCAGTTTATTTTGTAGATAAAACTCTCAACTCCACTGGACACTGTGCTTACATATCACTATACAAACAATGATCGCCAATGCTAGTGATATCACTGTAGTGTCTTCATTCTCCCCCATGAGATGAGCGCTAGGAGTGAGCCTTCTTCTTGAAGGCGTAAGACACGATAATTCGATACTCAGTCCAGCTAGTAGCAGGGGTGTTATATAGTGGGGGAAATGACGAAAAAGCGAAGCGAAACGATTAAAAAACCTGTAAAGAGCCTTTGTTCTACACGACTCAGAAAGCAATTCTGGTCCCAAGTTCCCCGTTGGCATCGTGCCAATACCCGCTACGGTAAATACGGCTGCACGTATGTACACTCCATATCTTGGAGTTGGAGAGGGTGTGGCCGTGTATTCCATCTGAACATCTCGTAGGGTGTGTTCTTCGTAGCATATTTCCGTCTGAGACAACTTGCATCCTGTATTGCACTGCACAACACATTATTATAATTTTCCAGAACTTTTTTCAATTCTCCAAATTCAAGAGCGTCTTGTTCAAATCAGGCATGCCACGCCCACCCCGTCTCCGGGATATGAGGTGTACCCTTATGTCCAAGCAGCTTCCTTCATATCAACCCCTTCGCTCCATATTGTACTTCGCAAATGAAGCGATACTAGCATTAGCATCGGTTGGACACTTGTGGGCGGGCGGACCCGGTAGGTGTCCGGGTCGATATGTTGCAGCTTGATAGGGTGCTATAAGAGTACCTTCCCTTAGAAGGGCGCGGAATTCGGTTCTGTCAGGCGAATTAATCCTACTTCCTGGAGAGATTTGTCGTGCCACTTGCCTCGAGGTTGACCATCAATCGTGTCAGTGCTTGATGTGACTGGGACTGGCTGAGTGTTGTCCTTGATCATTGGTGTGGGTGACGTCATTGTTGTTTCCTTGTCCGTTTGGCGGTGTGGAGTTTGGTGTGTTCTTAGTCACTCACTGTTTCGCGTTTGTTGAATTGTCGTCCTCGGCGCTGCCGTGATTAACGTGGTATTACATCGTGTCTTCCTTCTTCTGATTTCCGCTTGTTGGGGTTGGGGTTCGTGCAAGTTTCAGGAAGTGAGAGTTGATGACAGGGTACAGCATAGTAATGAATATGGTGGTGCCAGTAAGACCCCCCTCTCGAGGAAGGGTCTTGGTACGACCCCGCCCCTTCAGTCAGCTAACGTGCCAGTCCTGCCAATTTATCACGTTTTGCAGACCCAGAGATTTCCCGCCCGGCGGGAGGTGAGGGTTATATAACCAATGTAAAACGGGAAAATTTTCTGGATTTTTCCCAACTTCCTACTCCATTTTCCGGAATTTCTCCAAAAAATTTCCCTACTTTTACCCAAAAATTTTGCTGTGAGCGGGCGGAGGGGCTGGGAGAAGCAGGAATAATCACGCGAAAAGTCAAAAACCGGGAAAAAATTTTTCCCAACGCGGTGAATTTGTGTTAATGCCGCATAGGACCCCCCTCCCCCAACAGCACTAAATACGACCCCCCCCCAGCCGAAAAATACTACTCCCGTCTGGGTTTTCACACAGCGATGTTGTACCCTGGTGTCGAGCCTAAGCTTCCCCAGTATGCGCAGGAAATAGTCTGCCGTTTCGCTCTGATGCTGCTACATGAGTTCCACAGTCCTAGCTTGATCGTCCCGCGTTGTAGTAGAAGTAGAATTTGGTCGTCTGCTCCTCCACAGGTACTTTCTGGTCGTCAATATCGTAATCGTGGACTCCAGTCGTGTAGAGAAAATTGACAGCCTTACTTGACGCTGTTCTTATTTACCGCTCACTATACAATGAATTCGCCAACCATAGCGATATCACTCTATTCTCCAACACATATAGTCTAGTTCGCTGCGACCGAAGGGGCGTGTCAGGTGTGATGTGTTTGGCGCGGTGCCAAACCTGTTCTATACCAGTTATTTAAACGAGCAGGATGCAAGGCTATATCAAGTCATTCGTATAACTCGTTTTCTACCTAATTTTTTCGCATACGCGCTTCAGCAACTTTCAAAGAATATCACAGGATCGGCTTTCAATTAATCTCGGCATCAGAGACGTAATAATTCAGAATGTTTCTTCAGCCTCCCGAGATTTGTACAGATAGTTTTATTATTTCATCTTCACCAGAGAGCTGGCACCCTTTGCGGACCTTTGCGGCTTTTGATCTACGCATTCAATACCCCCGCGGGGGGCGCGGAGGGGGCTTACTTAGTATTACCCCTAAATCGATAATCATGTTGAATGCGCGCGCGATCCGCAGGGACCCCCATCATCTGGCAGCCAGTGGGACTATTGATCTACATGATCAATCCTGGGGGGGGGTCTCTATAAGTTTCGGTCCAGTCTTAAAATTTTCAAATTACAATACCCCCAAAGGCTGGTTCTTCACGCTTCAGCGGAGGACCGACCTCTGCGTTTTCAAATTGGTTCCTTAAGGTTTGTGTCCTAATTACAGCGGATGGCATGCCCTTTGTATGTTCCCTCAAGCCCTCTGACCCGTCACTCAGAGTTATTAAAACCATATATAAGCTACCGTCTTGTAGTCTCGAAACTCAGAGTGCCCGGTAGAAGTTCTACCCGTCAAAAGGTTGGTGGCTTTCGACTTAGTTCTAAGATATCCTAGCCCGTAGTTTCTTACTGTAATTAGAAATGGTGCTTGAGTGAATTGTTTCGATGATAGGTTTCGACTTGCAGGCTCCGAAGAAGGCGATGTTCGCCGAAACGTTAGTCCAATAAAATATCTGTACAAATCTCGGGAGGCTGAAGAAACATTCTGAATTTTCAAAGAACCAGTTGGCGCCGTGGCACATTCATACTGCTGACACGCCCCTTCATCCGCAACGAACTAGAGTATATAGAGAAAGGTTTCAGAAAAGAAAGGTTTTTCAGCGCTGTTGAGCTGGAGCCAGTGAGCATGACCAGGTCATGCTCATTTCTACTCCACTGCATTTTCCAAATAGACGATAACCTAAAGCGGCCAACGTTTGAGCCAATATCCTTTTGTTAGCAGGCGCTTAGCAAACGGGAGAACTCGTCCGAGTGCAGACAAATTCACACAACATTCTCGGGGGTGAATGAGGCCTGACCTTGGGCCTATTGACGTTTTTTCTTTCTTTCAAACAGAGAGGGCGCGCATTCGAAAATGATGAGCAGTGCGGCTCAGATTGCAATAACAAGGTGGCAAGCGATTCAAGTAAGGAAAAAAAAGCAGGAAAAAAAATCGTGGAAACCTGAGTACCACTTTATGCCGAACTGAGGTTGTATTTACAAGCATAAGGCAAAGAGAGGGCGTAGTTTTAGTTGTTCCTTGTTGGTGTCAGCTCTTTTTCCTTGTCGCCTAACCCTCACCATTCGAAATGGAGAGAGTTAGCTGCGGAACAACTGCGCCTTCAGGGAACAGTTAAAAATGAACGTTGGGCTTTACGGCTTTCAGTGGGCGGGGCGGCAGTTCTTCCAGCAGATGACCGCGATTTCCTCTCATATTTATGAGCTGTTAACTGAACACATCCTCCATCCCATTACGAGAGGTTTGGGGGGGGGGGGGCTACCTGATATTGCAAACAAAGGGTGGAATCTTCAAATGAAAGAGTGCTCTGCCTCAACACCTTGTATTACCTTACACAATACCTTGTTTCATATATAAGTGCCATATTAGTCATCTTGCGACACGGTACATTTGAGGTGAGCAGAAAGGACGTTGAGTAGCAAGAATGATGAATCAAAAAAGCCAAAAGTCAGACCCCAGGCGGGACCAAAATTCGACGTACAACTAGCCCTGTAAGGCAGCGTCCTAGCTGACGAAATGACAGCTATTATCAGCTTCGTTATAGTCGGCTCAGGCGCAGTTCGTCGACGGGGGCATTTTCCACTTTTGCTACTTCCCATTAACGTGTCGACCTATCTAGACAGCCTCTTCTCGAGTTGACAGGTTTTAACATGATGGCTTGACGACCTTGTTCCAGCTTCACAAGAGTTCGCCAGAGTGAGACTTGTAAACCGTAACTAAGGAAGCAATGATAGTACAAGATGCCTCCCCCCCCCCGTCGCCGAACTGCTCCGTCGGCTCATTGTATCAGCGCTGCGCTAACTATACCGAAAACATGCGAATGGTGTTTCTGTAGAAGAGGTTGTCATTGTAGAATGGGCCTACTAGAATAGCACAGGTGTTGGTTGGAGATCCGCATTGTGGCGACACGGAGGAGGAACCATTGTTCTTTTCCGAATTTCTCTCTCCCTGTGGACCCATCTAAGCAAGCCAGATTCCATTCACTTCCCAGCGACTCAAATAGGAACCTCTGTCGTCGAGGGATCCTCATCCACGCCTGTCTTGGTCATACCCCATCACTACTCTATGAATTACCCATGAAATTGGGATTTGAGCACTGAAGTACTGGTCCGGACATCGGCTGCTCCCTATAGGCTATTGTGCAAGTGTAACACCTATTCAACAGTTACGAATGGAAATCTAGTCGAGCGGGTAGTGAAAATTTTAAGGTGTTGGCAGTTTTCCAAGGGCTTACCAACCACTATGTGACACAAGGGGGGGTCGTATTTGGCGGCTGGAGAGAGGATTTGGTTTTTCCATAAGAAAACTTCCTGACGGTTGATTTTACCAGTTTTACTCGCGCTATGTGTTCCGCCCTGCGTAGCCCGTCTGATGTATGCGTAGTAAGATCTACATTGCTGATAGCTGATCGGCTGGTCGGAGGTATTTACTCCTCCCCCTCCCCGCTCAAACGGTAAACTTTGGAAAGATGATACGTGACACAGAAGAGAGTGCCAAACCAAAGGAGGAATCCTTGGAAAGGAGGGTGTAAATTGCAAAAGTTCCCTCTGTCCACTTTTGATCGTGGATGGAACATTTCAGACTTTTTTTATCGAACACCTTCGTAGTAGTGAGTCATCGCTTTCGGATTAGAATTGAATGGGGTAGAATGGCAAACCGGTCGCCGACGCAGTGTTGACCTTCGGCACTGACTCAGCACTCAGGTAAACACACTCAACGCCAGCAACCATCGTGTCAATGACGTTCATCATTCTGCACAAGATCCTTGGCTTACTCACACTTTTTTATGAAACTTTTTGTACAAAAAACGTCCGGGCTCCGTTCGGCTTGGAGGGGGCATTCTGCACTTTCGTTAGTTCCTCTTATCAGTTCATGTTAAATAACAGGTCTCATTTTGGTGAGACATGTAAACCGCTGTGAAGCTGAGAAGTTGGTCCAAGTGAGTCAGTTTAGTCACAGGACCTTACAGGTTTTCACAAGGTGACCACTACTAGCTTCACCGAGTAATATCCGGTGCCCCCACCCAACCAAACTGCGCCGATAATTTTATTCTTTAAATGTGCAACCTCTCATCTGAAAATGCTGACATCATCTAAATGTGGTGTCAATATAGCGGTTTTGTGAAGGTGAGAGTAGTGCTGGAATCAGAGCAAGTCGTGCGCTGGGGATGCCCAGCAAGGGGGATCTTATTTGGTTGCCGTGATAGGGGGTCGTATTAGCCTCTGTCCATGAGACAAATGTTTCCGGTTTTTTTCTTTTCTTGGTTCTTCCCATTTCAGTGGAGTATAATGTTTCCAGTTGTCGACTTCCCTCGTTTCCCGTTTCTGTGGAGTTAACGTGTTGCCACCCCACCCCCCGCCGCCGTCTGCGTGGACGGTAGTCCTTCGGAAGAAAACTGGACGAGAAAATCCATTTGAAAAAGTCGCCTTAGAAAGTTTGGGAAAATATTGTTTAGAAAGATGGTGGGGGTATGATCGGAGAAGAGGTCGTACCACAGGAGGGAGTTCCGGGGGGGGAAGGCTTGTCCGGGATAGCAATTTTTTCGGGATTTTTTACGGGAGAACGTGCCATAATTGACATGTCGCTATGTGGGAACCTTTTTTACGATGACTGCGGGGATCTATTTCTGGATCCCTTTGGATGATTTTAATTAGCGACATGCATGCACGTCTCTGTTTCTGGGAATGAGCCGTTTACCAATCCAAAAGATGAGTATTTCGGCCCACCCAAAGATTCTTTTCGTTTTTTGAACGCTCTGTGATCCAATTCTCACTTTGCGCTTATTACGATTGTATCTGTGAAGGCTGTTGAAAGGAATATCTCATCTTTGAGAAAAGTTTCAGCAAAACACAACCCCCGCAGAATTTCGTTCTCTAAGACACCCCTTCTCTCCTTCCCCATCCTATCTACCACCTTATTATGATCTTCAAGCTCTTATTTTTCTTTCGGGAAAATTCCGCGCATACCCTTACCCCCCCCCCTCCCCTCAAAAAAGCGGGAGAAAGGGGGGGGAGGGAGATTTCATGTATAGCGTATATGAACTAGGAACAACCAAGAAAAGGCTGTGAGCTAAAATATTTTTTTAAAGCGAGAAAGCCTGCAGCGACCGAATACGACCCCCCCCCTCACTCGGATCCACAAAGAAGGATTGCTCTCGATAAGACAGTACCTGGCTGGGTATTGTATTCCAAAAATGCCCAATGTGCTCACAGGACTGACTTCGCAGGAGCTGTCCTTTTGCCATTTGTCGATGTCCTTACACCACACTTGTTTGAGGCATAAGCCGCGATAATTTAGTACCGGTCTGAACTAGTAGCAGGGGTGCTATATGGTGGGAAAACGGCGAAAAGTTGAAGTGAAACGGTGAAAAACCAGGCAAAAAGCCTTTGTTCCACAGACTCAGAAAGCATTTTCGGACGAGTTTCCCATTGGCATCGTGCCAATAACGCTACGGTAGATACTGATGCATGTATGTAGCGACATATATGCAGTACCACACCTGCTTCATATCACTCCCCTCGCATCGTATTGTACTTCACAAATAATGGAACAAGAGCATCAGCATCAGTCGGACATTTGTGGGCGAGCGGGAGCAGTGGGCATCTGTGTCGGTATGTAGCAGCTTGACAGGGCGCTATGTATGAACCTTCCTTGGAGGAGGCGCTGCTTAGGCAGCCGAATATTCTTCTGCTAGCTATTAACGGACGCGCTCTAATTCATTCCCGACCAAAGACTATTCCGCGTTGTTTTTACGTGTCGCCAGGGACTTCTGCCACACGCCCGTGACAAGCCAGCGCCTGCCAATCCATATGTGAACCTCACCGTCCATGTCTTGAAATCGCGAACATCGTCTGTAAATTCCCATTTTCACGCTCCCTTTGAACCATGCATGACACATGTTGTTTCAATTGCCAGCCAAGCTGTGATAACTCAGCTATGACTCACATTTTTCCACATGCAAGTGGATATAAACGTCCTGACGTCCTTCCAGAGAAATGAATTTCATTATGGCCAAGCCATGTGTCAACATTCAGGCTCTTATATTTTTCATCACCTCCTTATTTTTCGCTCTCACTCGACGGGGCATTTCCTACTCGATCCTTGTTGTCGCACTACAGCTGCGTCAATAAAGCAGCAAGCAACGATCAGATTTCAGATGAAATTGAAGGGTGCCGGTGGGTGACCGCATGGCAAGATGCCAAGTTGTGAAGCTTTTAAATACTTTCCTGTCGAAAATTAGTATTTTTCTTTCCGTTTATTTTTCTTGGTTTCCTGTAAATATGATCGCGTATTTTTTGGAAATTAGAAAAAACCACCAGAGTAGGATACATCATGGGCGTGGGAGGGTCTCAGTAATTCCACGCTTCCCCATCCACCTACCTCCATGTAAATCATTCGGGCCGGGGCACGCCACTAGTTGGGGATTTTGGCCACGTTCGTACCCTAGAGGGTGGCTTGATACGACCCCCTCACCTTGGTTCCCTACGCTGATCGAGCTGTCGAGCGGGAAAAACCACGAAAACACCGCAACCGGAAAAAACCCCTCTACATCGCAAAGACAAATACGACCCCCATCCCCTCACCCCCTTACAGCGGGGAGACGATCTTAGGAGAAGAAAGACCATCGTAAAATACCGCGTCGTCGCGCACGGCAACGGGCGCGACGTTTCCTTATTTTTCTCTTGTCTTTCGATTGGAGCATGGGATTGCATGTACACAAGGACATCGTAGATAGTCTTGTCTAATTTTGGTCATACATTGTCTATTCTCGACCAATACCACCTAAAATCGTCAACATTAGCGGGCGCGACGTCGCACGCGACGCCCACTGGCGCGGCAAAATACGATTCTCTTGCCACATACTCCTCATAGCGTCCATGAAAGAAGAGTCAACTATCAAAAAAATTTTCTCAGACCAAATACGATCTCCCTGTCGGCCCAACGATGTTGTGCCCTGACCCCTACCCTTCCTGAAAATCACTGGGGTGAGCCAGGTGAAACAGGAAAATATTCACATACACTTTCTACGTTAACTTCCGGGCGTGGACACTCGGTTTTACATAGCACACATGAAACGGGAAAAATCGACGATCAAAAAAGTTCACACGTCATGGATGGGATTCAGTTCGACAGAAAATCGTCCATCACTTTGATTTTGCCATCTGTGAACTAAAAAAGTAATAAGTAATTAAGTAATAAGTTACTAATTAGTAATTAATAAGTAATTCAAAAATGCCAGCGCTTCACTGTGGTCTATAGAATGACAAGTTTTTTTCAATCAGGAGAAGATCCTATGTCGTAGGGGCCATTTCTAACGGGATGTGTACCCCAGGTGTGTTGCCGTCCCCAACTACAAGCACCGAAGTCGTCCAGCTTCTCCAAGAAATACCCTTTGGACGGGAGGGAGGACATACGGCTCCAGTGAAATGGGAAGAATCAGGAAAAGTGAACAAACGAAAATTTTCTCTCGAAGGCAAGTATGCCCCTCCTTCCTCCACCAACCGAATACGGCCCCTAGATGGATTCCCCAACAGCCGACGTGCCCAGGTACTCTGATGCGTTTTTGGATCAGATCTCGGATCTCTCTCGCAAATTTGCAGAAACCTTCATGAACGGAGTTATGAGGGAGTCTCAATTAGACTAGGCTTAAGCTCTGTCAGGATC
>MU946455.1:0-13072 GCA_036418165.1 Cooperia oncophora
GTGGTAGGAAATTGGGAAAATCTAGGAAAGTGGCAAGAGGGATGAGGAGGGGGTTCCATTTTGTAGGAATTTGATGGCGATGGCGTGCCTGGCTGGGAGATCCGTGCCGCGACTCGCACCATTTTTTCGGTCAAAAGTGCACAGGAACGAGGCTGGAGGCATCAGTTCATCGAGCGGTGTCTCCATACTCACCAGTGCCACTTGCCTGCATCAATTAGGTCTCGGTACGACCCCCCCCCCATCCCCAGCGGAAGAGTACGACCCCCTATGCGTTTCACACAACGATGCTGTACCCTGGCGAGACCAGTGCCTGCCTGATCATGCAATTGTTCACAGATGCGCAACTGTACCCTGCGCCCATAACTGGATGCGCTACAAACGCATGGCGCCTCCCATGGGATCCTGGCTGTAACGGCTTTTATTCTAAGAAGTTTCGAGAAGTAATCAGTCCAATCAAAGGATTAGTGAGGGAAGGCAAACCTTGTCGTTACCCTCGAGAAGCAGAGCCTTGGCAAGGTGAATAGCTTTGAGGAAGATCTCCCGACTCGGCTCTTCGGTGATAATGTCGATGACTAGATCGGAAGCTCCAGCATCGTTCAAACGACATTGAATATCGTATAGTGATCGTTCCTCCATTCGCAACTCATAGTCTTTGTCGGCGTGTCCCACAGCTGAAAAGTTGGAACCACTTGGAAAAGCATGTGTGATGTTCACGTTGGGAGGTCGGGGGGCATATGAAGAATTCTTTATGCAAAGGAGGAGGCTATTCCAAGGAGATGAAGATTACTGAACATAGAGAGAAAAGGAGACCAAGGTGGATGAACCAGCTTCAATGGGTAATAAGAGGTTAGTGCCTTCCAACAATCATTTGAATGTCTCCTCCCCCCCCCTCCCTTCCAGGCACTATCACCAAAGCACGCTCATTCTGAACATAAACGATGGCAGGGATATGAGCGGGGCTTTCGCTGAGGCAGTCTAAACAGTAAAGCCAGAGTGACAGTTGACTGCCGGAATAATGTCGTGAATTGTTCGCCGCCTGAGCTCCATCACGAGCGCTACGACCATATATCTTTACTAGGGCCCAGCACAGCTGCTCATTAATCAGTTTCGGCAAGCTATCAAGCAGGATTGCAATGGGGATGCACTTGGGAGGTAAGCCGATGAAGAGCATGAAAGAGAAGGAATGGAAAACAGGAGGGAACAGGGAGAGAAAAAGGGAGGGTGGGAAAAGAAGATTCGGCGGAGACCGGCAAGGGGGGGGGGGGTATATTGCACGTTTGCTGCCTCACTAGTTCCGATTTACAAGTCTCACTCTGGTGAAACCTGCAAGCTCTTTTGAAGCTTGTCGAATCACCATGGTAAAACCTGTCAACACTTGTAAGCTCACGGAGTGGCTCTCTAGATGGATCAACGCGTCGATGAGAAGCAGAGAATGCCTTCCCCCCCCCCCCCTTACGTCGCCAAACTGCCGGAAGATTTAAACCTTCCCCGCTGATCCGCACGGGGGCAGGTGGAGTGCACGCATTGTGACCTCAATCACTTGACATGCCCGCTTATCTTCTCGGAGGAAATCCTACGAATGACCTTGTAGGAATCAACATGAATGGTGCATTCAGGAAAGCAAATAGTGGGAGGAGGGGGAGAGTAGAGTAGTTTACAAAGATCAGCAGAAAATCTGAGAGTGATGAATAGAGGTTAAGAGGAAGAGGAGGCCCGCAAAGAAGGCTCAAATTGTTATCGCGCCAAATAAAAAAAAAAAAACAACGAAAAATAAACAAAAAAAAAGGCCGATATTTGAAGGTGTTGTGGAGAAAAGAGTGGGGAGGAAAAAATCGGATGACAGGTTAGGAAGCAAGAGCAGCTACAGGGGACCAACAAGTTCTGGCAATTTTTCGTAAATACTCGTTATGCATAAAACAAGCTACCGTTTCGAAAAAGCGAAATCAGCCGACTAAACGTCTGTGGGGAGGGCTTAGTAATCGAGTACAATGACCGGTATACAACAACGGTCCGACAAGTATCAAAAAATGTCTCCTTTCAGCCTTCAATACATTTCTACGGTTAGTTCGTTCCAAAGGGTCCGACAATGGTCGCGCATTCTTCTGCTGTAGTTTGGTCCTAAACACGCAGCAACGCCACTTTCAGGTGGTAAACCGTTGCGCATCGAATTCCTGAGATTTTTCGACCTAGATGGAATAATCCATAGGGGTTCGGACCATGCTAGTTGGGAGGCCAAACGTCCTTGCCCCAAAATCGGGAAACAGCTCTTCACAGCTGGCAGTTCGTGGTCTGCAGGATGTGCTGTGCTTCCAACTTAGCATGCGCAGGATGTGCATGTAGTCTTGCTGAAGCACATGTCCATCCGGGCCGAAGTGCTACGACACCCATGGCTTCAGTACATCGCGGAGAACGCGTTGTTGGGAGTAGACAGCATTAATCTTTACGATGCGCTCGATGAAGAAATGAGAGGTCTTTCCGGTGGCACAGATCCCGCCTCAGACCGTGACTGAGGCTGGAAAGAGTCTGCGTCCGACGGATTTTCAAGCGTTGCTTCTGTTAACCTTTTCTGAGGGCAAACATCGGTAGTTTGTGGATCGAAAATTTTTCACGTCGGTGGCGAGCACATTCTTCAAGCAACAAGCACCGACCAGAAGATGGGTTTCAACAACTGCAACTTTTTGATTTTTTCGAGACAGTGCGAGGAGAAATCGAAAGTGATTGGATAGATGACTCGTACGGTAGTTCGAAATGGCTTGCGGAATACAAATAACCTATCGGAGAGAAAACAGACCATAATGGCCATTCAAAAACGCACAAACACGAAATTGCCAGAACTTTTTGGTCACCCTGCTATATATTTCATAGAGAACTCATGCTGAATCTGGGTAAGAAACACACATTTACCACCATCTGGGAAGTCAGCCAGTTGATCTAGTCGTCCATGCGGTCCGAAGTATCGTTGCAGTAGTTTCGATCGAAGTTGTTCACCCTTGAAATAGTTTAATTAACCCTAAATTTAATAACTGATCGAATCTCTTCAAACAAAACAAAGCAACTAGTAAGCTCCATAGCGTCAACTAATCGAGAAAAAAAAATTACGCATGCGCCTACTGCTTTAGTATGAAATGAACGAGGAATTTTATAACAAAAGAAGCTGGAGAGGAAGTAATGGCTTCAAAGCACGAACAGGTTACCCACCAATCGATGACTGCGAATCGAAAATCGCCCTCTCTGGAATACGATCAGCCTGCTTACCCGGTATTACGAACAGAACAAACCATGAGAGTCGCATTTCGATCATTTACTCGATTTGGCTCAAAGCTTGCTTTTCGATCGATAAGCTCGATCGATATACAATTGAATGGGTTAAGATTTAGTTCCATGGGTATGGACAGATGCGCAACTATAAAAAACATATCTGTGCCACACTTCTAAGGCGGCGCTATACTTTGCGGCAGTGTCTTCCAGCGTTCGAGCGTCTGGCAGCGTCAGCGACTAGAAAAGTGTAGATATCGATCTAGCGTCTGCCAGCGCCCATCAGCGTCTACCAGCGTCTGGGAGTGGAGAGTATGACGTGGTGGGAGGGTAGCAGACTGCTGGCAGAGAGTATTACACGATAGGAGAGCAGAGCCAGAATATTGGCACACTCCTAGGTCACCACACTCCATCAGCAGTCTGCTGCTGATCGCCTGCGACTGGCAGACGTAAGTTCCGATATCGCTAAGTTTCCTAGCGCTTGACTTAGTGCCAGACGCTCGGTTAACCGGTTGGGAAGCCTGATTAGTCGTTGATTGGACGCTGCTGCAAAGTATGAACGCAGCCTAGGTTCGCCAATGTAGTAATTTATAAGCGCAAGCCTGCTCACCTCACCTATGACAGGACAGGCAAATGCGCACAGCCTGCTACTGAGCGCACTGAAACCGTCACAGCCTAGACGTCTCCAGCGACATGCGTGTGGTCGCTGAAGGGACGTAAATCTATTTGTATATTAGTCATCCCATCAAACGTCCGCTACATATAGATGAATGGCAAAAAGCAAAAAGGGGATAGAGCAGCGACTACTTATACCATTTGAAGCTACTTACTAGCTGTGCTATCTGTGGAATTTAGGCAAACCTAGCCTGCTGAAAGAAGTTCTCGAGAAATTGGAAGACAGCCCGATGCGAAAATCGGCCCGGTTTTTCAAACAGACGTCATAAAAAGGAAAGGCCTGCCTCAAATTGGACCTGCCCGGCCAATTGCTGTATAAGGATTGTTCTACGAAATACACGTGCGAAGATTTCGCGTCAGCGAGCCCGTACAAGGAAGAAAGGAAAAATTTGCTGCGTGGATCGGTCCCATAAATATTCAATCGCGCAAAGAAAAAGGGTGTGATGAAGTCAGGCACTGAATATCTGATCACAGAGCCTGGACCCTTGTCGAGCTTCCCCGCGAGTCTGACATCCCAGCTGCAACTGCTGCCCGAGTTATGTCCGATAAACTGAGGATGGTCAAGAGGGTGGCGCATGGGTACCTAATTTTCTTATAGAAGCACGAACGCAGTACCGATTCTATACCTCTAGCAGTAATGTTCTCAGCATGAGATGTCACTCACAACTGTGAAAACGCACCCCGGCCTTAGATGAAATATGGGTGGTCTCGGACCTCGAGTCGAAACTCACAATCGTCAATTTTCTATGAATGCAGATGAGAAGCCGCCCGAGTTCTACCATGAAGAGTTACGTGGGCGCAAGTGGATGATCATCATAGCAAAGGATTCCCACACTGTGGCTTTCAAGCGGCTCTACAGAGGACAAATCCGTCACTGTCGGTGCATATTGCCTGTTCCTCGGCATTCAGATCGACAAATGGATGCTACCACACAACTACAAGAAGGCCACCGTTGCTCGTCATAGTACCAGACCCCGAGTAACTGTATTGTAGATCAGTGCTGGGACACAAACAATACTGAGACTAAAACCTCGTTCAATCGCCCATTCGCCCGTCATATAAGCCTATGCGATTACAATGTTTACTATTCATTTGAGAGTACTCTCCAATGCAACGCTACAATGTTTTGTCATTTGCCGAAATTGGCAACAACAGCAATTTACCCACACTTATTGAAAAATCGAAGGTACCAGAGGTCCAAAGGCCCTCGGGGCACTGGGAGCGGGTCATTGGTGAAGGAGAGATTTACTCATCCTAAAGCTAAAAATATCACTTTTCCTATCTAATTCTCACTTTTTATTCAAAGAAAACCAGCGCACGTTTGTAATGGATGACCTTATAGTTAGAGAACAACAATTCCGTTCGTTGCCCTATAGGTTCCTGTTTCGAGTGCTCTACAACCCTCCACTCCTTGAAAATAACTTATGTTGCTGAGTCGCAAGAGAATAGAATCACTGCCGCTGTACCCCAGGAATCCCCTCCCCTCCCTATGCACTGGGTGGCTAACATTGGCACTACTGCCTCCAGCGCGCGCGGCCAAACGCGGAGTGCCTAACGAGCAGTGGAGCCAATGAGGCAAAACGCGTATCATGCGTGCATTGGAGGAGGCGGTACAACATGGGCAATTGAAAGTACCTCAAACCTGGCAAACTAAACAAGCGCGCAGGACTAACAGCTAGCCAGCGGGATTTCTTGGCGACTGCCGGAGCCATTTCGATGCACCAGAGGTCAAGGGAATACAACTGAGCAGATCAGATGACCTGCAAATTGACATGATGGCCAAGCGGAAAATGGCGAAACGAATGGAAAAAGCGGCACGACGCTCGCTAACCAAATGGGGATTCGGAAGAAAACAACAAATAAGGGAGCTATTTAGGGAGAGACAGAGAGACAGACACACGCAACGAATAAAAAACCATAATGTACAAGGAATATGTCCTCCTGCGCTCTCTAGCTTTCCCTTCGCCTTCAATGTTCCAATTCTATTTAAAGAGCCTAAATAAACAGAGAATCACCCCCAAAGCAGATGGGTGAAATAGTAAGCAATAACAGACCCTGTAGTGACCACAAACCACCGAGACGCGCGCGTTGACAGTGCGGCAAGCATCGTGCAAATCAAAAGAAAATCTTCCAACAATAGGGCAGACTGTTCAAAAAAACCCTGAAGTAGAGCTGCTCCTCTAGTCGTACTTTCAACTTATTTTGAAAACAGCGGCATAAGAAACGGAGAATCTAAAGTCGGGAGGCTCGTCCATTTGCATTATACGCGCTGCAACCGCGCGCGTCTCTCGCACGAAATACACCCAGTGGGCATAAATTTTTACAACTAGGAAAAGCAATGTTAGTCTATCAAGTTATCATAAGCAGGCTGTCGCTTTGATAATCACCAATGCATGGTTACTTCTTTAAGCCCAATGATTTCACAGTATACCTTTTGAATGAAAAATGGTAGCAACACCTGTTGACGATGGCTGAGGACTACTGCGCTTCTGATATCCTAAGTTATGTACTGGTAATGCCGGCCTTTATCAAAGTGCATAGCCCGAGATTTTCACGACAGCTTGTTATTCTGTGAGTGATTCTAGCACCGCTCTGTTTGTGTTGATGGATTCTCCCTCGTACCCGGCCTTATAGTTACCGGTTGCCCATTCCATGAATACGCGACCCATAGGCTATTTGATTCTCCGCTTTAGGGAGTCCACCTTGCACCAATGTACAGTAACCAGCACTTTACGGCTAGTAGAGTCGAGTTACTTGTTGTTCCTATTACGTTGTATCTGTTAGGTTCTGGTGTGAATGTCGCGCACGTGACGTCACTTGCCGCGCGGTACAACTTCCTCAGCTGTGTCTGGATAAAAGGATAACACCAGAGCACGTCGTGTGCTGGAGAATTCTCAACGGGGAGGTCGTCTTTAGTCACCAGAGTGAAAGGGTCATTTTCAGCCTGGGGAAAAGTTTTGTTGTAGCTGACTTTTCCTGAGTCACGCGCCATCCATACCGGGATACATTCACCGTACTTGCTTACCGCTCTGGGGGGTACTCATATCGGGCCTTAAAAAATTTTTGTTTGTGCGAGAAAATTTTTTCCATTGTATTCTTTCACCTGCGTTCCCTTAAATTAGCGAACGCAGCAGTTTCCTATAAACTTACCACTTTCATAGCTGATTTAGTTATTGTTAATGCGACCTCTCCTTTCTCACTCCGCAAACGATGCTCCCGGGGAAAACAGTGGAGAAGCGTGGAAAACTTCCAAAATATGGCTGGCGCGTAAGATGAGCGAACGTGTGGAGTCGCTCCTGAATAGGAAGAAATTTGGGTTTGGGTGCCGTAATTTCAAGACTTTTCCAAACGTACAGCTCGTGGCTGACCACGAACAACAACTGTCTAGGCAACAGATGGAATAGCAGAAACATGGGGATAGCCACTCTGAGATGAACAATAGAGGAGGTGAGAATCGGCGACGCTTGGATATCCATCCGAGGACTCCTCAAAAACTTCGTGTCGCTAATGGCAGCCACGTGAAAACCCCCCCACGTGAGAATCTCATACGTTGAAAATTCACGGGCCATCAAAGAGCCTACAATGATGCAAGTGAGGAGAAAGAAGGAAACAGACAAGTTGTCCGTGTTGAACATATTTCCATGGATTACGCACCCGAGTTTGACACGACCACACTTATAAGAGCAAGAAAACGGTTGAGAAACAAAACGTCTGATCGGTAGAGGTCTGTGTTGTGCAACTGTCACATTCGCAAAAGCGTTGAAGTTGACTCAGCATACAAAGATTGGTCTGCTGTTCTGCATCAAACTTGCAGTGCTGGACTGTCAACCTAGATTGACCTTTTCAGTATGGTTTCGCCAATATTCTCGGCCCATTTTGGCTTGGGGGGACATGCACTTCTTGCTCACCATTTCACAAGACTTAACGCTTTCTCTGCAGCAGCTGACAAGCCGTCTCTAGCAGATTCTGACTATTATCACCCGCGGCTTCACAGAGCATTCACAGGCTTCCACTGATGGCCTCACGCAGTGCATGGAGCAGGTCTAGCTGAACAAGCGTCAGAAATGCCCACCTCGAGCCACAGTGAAACTGCAGCCATCATTCTCTACCAAAGGCATCCTTGCCCTCTGTTCGGGGAATTATTTGTTAATTAAAATTTAGCTGATATCGGCACAATCAGTTGGGCGGTGCCAAGAGGTCGTAATTGATCCCGCCTCCAGCTGCTTTTTCTACCAATAGTGATCGGCTAGCGATCGATTCAGAGAGAAAACAGTCACTGGAAGGAAACACATTGGATGGGCTCTTACCATTACCGATGCCCCTTGCAGGACGACGCCCAAATCGAATTGCGACGATATTCAACTGGCACCTGCGATGATGTATTCTAGAAACTGTCACTCGGACATCGGCACCTTTAGCGCACTGCTCGCGTATAGGGCTGAACTAACGGAAAGAGCATCCGGCTGATATGCCAAAATACTATCAGACTATCACACTTCCTTCAGCACGGACACTGCCAACCGCAACAACATAGAAGTTTGACAATTCTCCGATCATCATCTAAATGTCACAAAGTAAGTCACACTCGTCGTGAAATCTCCGAGTTCGTGTAGCTGAACCGGGTCATATAAAGGGTTCAGTTCGTTAATGTTAATGCACATCAAAGTTGATCATCATATTTGTGTTGAATTAGTAACTGGTTGTAGGGAATGAAGGGAGGGGACCGAAAGACGATTAGTTCACTACAAGGCAGTTTGGCTTAAGGATTCTTGTTATTATTATACTTTGTAAATCGATTCATATTGATGGAACACGACTGCAATTTTGCCCGTGCGTCAGAGCACGTAGTCTATACTCGGCATTACTGGAGAAGCTTTTCGCAAAAGTACGGACCCACCCGCTCAGAAAGTTCCTTTCTCTTAGAACGACCACTCCTCCTGCCCCCGTTCGCGTCCACCTGTCATTTTCCTGGATTTTTGCGACTTCCTGCCTTTCCGTAGTTTGTTCCCAAATGTCTTTTTTTTTCTGCAAACGGGAAAGCGCACTTAAAAACAGCAGAAACCCAGAAAAGACAACCAGACACCCTTCTTGGAGGCAAATGCGGTCCCTCCCTCCAGCAACCAAATATGACTCCCTTCCCCTCGCTCAGATAAACGAAAACGTCTCATGTCTGCACTACATGATGCTATTTTGCCTGCATATCTAGAAAACAGCTTATTACTCGAAATGGACATCTGACCACGCGCTGCGCCTACAGTGAGTCCTGATTTTTTTTTAAATGTTTCGCCCTAGCAAATTGTATTCGCTTGGATGTCTTATGTTATCCTCCGATCGCAGTCAACATTTTGGTTAAGGTCACTGTCAATAAACCGGTTCATGAAAGTCCCAAAATATTAAAAAAAACTTCGATGAGTCGAAGGTTTCTCAAGAGGGCCGTGTCCAATAGGTCTCCATCATCCCTGGGTTGGGATGGCGTGGGCTGCATTACTACTTTCTCACAGGTCTGTGTCCTGTGGGAAATCGCGGGCGGTAATTCCTATCCTCAAACACGCATAGTCAGGAATGACAGCGCTCTCGAAATTCATTCCCACTGGATAAGGGGAATCGGTCTCCCAGAATAAATGGTAAGGGTGAAGGATAGTCCCGCCGTTATAATTCAATACCCTTATGGCGATTGCGGGCGCGGTATTTTACTTTCAGAAATGTAGTCGCACATATTTGAATGCGATTGGCCTTATACCAATCCACTTGCTGGGCCAGCCAATGTGACACGCACTGTATTTATCCCTACCCAGGACGAATCTGGCAGCAATTCACCGTAGAAAGCTTAGTTGGCCTGGCCGGGGCTTCGACTAGGATTGACCGTGCGTTCGGCGCGAGTGGTCAAAAGCGGCCACCACTCGCGCGTCCCATTGTTCGAAATCACACAGGTCGACTCCCGCGCATATCAGTACAATCTCTATCCCCCGGTGGTTCTCGCGGAAGACATCCAAAAACTTCCAACAGTACGCAGCCACGACCCTCGCCATCTTTGGATATGAAGGACAGCGGGGACTCATGGTTAATAAATGGATTAAACCCCAGAGCCAAACTTCAATTACTTACGTGATAGCATGTGACGACGTTGGCCACTTTCTCATTTTGGTTCCGTAGATTAGGAAAACCGGGCATCTTCAATGAATTGGCGCGATTTCGCATAGACACCGAATGCTGAGAGGCATGCATGATCAATGATTAGCATGACAACTTTTAGTAAGGAAACACAGTCCACGCTGATCCATATAGCGGCGGAGTGAGTTAAGGCAGCTGCATTGTGTTTGAGAAGAAGAATGGGAAGCTTGACTCCACCCATACCAACAGCATAAACTGTGCCCAATAAGAACTCCGTAAGAAGGATGATAGTCCGTAAATTACAGTTAATTAATCACTCTTGTAAAGCTTAGCTTTCAAAGTCTAGTATTAGCTGGAGAAAGCATGCTAGGGATGAAGTGAAGGATCACATCGCGCGACTGCATGCGATCAAGATAAAGTCGTTTTCACCTCATATGCTGGGGCGTGCCAATGGGCTGGATTTGGCGCGGTTCCAGCCTGTTCATCACTAACTGACGGGGCGGGCAAGGGACAAACGTGCTGGAGCCGTGCCATGCATAGCCCTCTAACATACCACAGCATCTGCAGCGAACAGAGCTGCATAACGCCGACAAATTGCCGGATTTTTCACGCGGCGCAAACTGAATGTGGCAGGGCGTGACAGAGGGATGAACTGGAGCCCAGCAGCGACTGAGTTTTTCACCAATAGTGGCGCTTTCCGGCTTGCAACTAAAACGCTGCCGCCGCTGGGCTCCATTCCACCATCCGACACGCCCTGCCGCACTGCTATGCGCTATACTTGCTTGGCAGGGGAAAAAAAGTAGTTCAGGCATACCTGACTTATAAACCTCGCCGAGTTCGCCGCACACTGCCAACGTTGCTTCACCGTCGGGGCGGACGAGAACGGCGGCATTGTGATACTGGCCGGCACAGAAATTTTGTTCTCTTCCGCTTAAAAAGAGAAGTATTACACCATTTTCACTTAAAATTCACCACTTTTCGAAACCAAATTCACCACTTTTCCACTTCACCTCTTAAGTCATCACCACTTTCCAAATCAAATTCACCACACTTATTAGGCCGGGCAATTCATCAACCAGATCACGCAAGACACCCTGCGAGCCCCGCTCCGCCGGCCAGCGCGGACATAGATTTTTGAATGTTGCTTCATAATTTCTGCTTCTGTAACTTTTCTTGGGTTTGGCAATCCAGGCTCAGCCCCTTGGTCGCGCCCACTTGCTTTTTGCGGAATTTTTTTTTCAAAATTTTTGCATTTTTGGACTGCTACGTGAAGCCCCGCCCACTGTGAGAGGCTCCGCCCACTTTGAAGAAGCCCGCCCCACTTAAAATGGTGCAAAGTCGGCAGTAAAGAGTACTTGGCTTGCATGCTATGGGTCCGGTTCGTTCACTCGGAAGCAAGCAGAATCAGGCAAAAATTGCTCCGAATGGCGTCAGCACTATCTAGCATGCCAGCGGGGCTCTCTGCTTGCCCCAGTTGCACCACTTTTTGAGAAAAAGGGCGGGCCCTACTCCCAAATGGGCCGGAGCCTCTCAGCAGTGGGCGGCTTCACGTAGTAGTCGAAAACGTGAACATTTCAAAACATATCAAAATTTCGGCAAAACAGCAAGTGGCCGAGGGACGGAGCCTTAGATTTAGCCAACCCTTCTGAGAATTGAGCCGGAGTGGGCCGCTGTGTCGATGCTCCAGTGCGTTTTCACCGGTCAAAGTGTGATGTGGGACAATAGCAAAATCCAAGAAAGAGTCACGAGAAGCCCGAAGTTTAATGAACAAGACATTGAAAATCTATGTCCGCGCGCGGCAAGTGGCGTGGCCGTTGGGCTCGCAGTGGTGTTTGGCCGTGATGTGGTTGATAAATTGCCCGATTAATAAGTGTGGTGAATTTGATTTGGAAAGTGGTGGTGAATTTGGTTTGAAAGTGGTGAACTTTGGTTTGAAAAGAGGTGAATTTGAAGTGAAATGGTATATATCATGAACGAAGTTAGGTAGCCAAGGAGTTACAGTATGTCCGGAAAGAAGTTCATTAGTCAGATTTACCCCATTTTCTCAGCCTTTTGATACACTGATCCACTCTGTACCAATGTTTCGGGGATTGTGATCTCTTCAGACAGGTGTTATGAAGTATGCTGAGCTGCTGCAGTATCGCGGTGAACATCTTCTTATGGGCCTGAAACAAGGCGATATAGTCATACATGGTGTTCAGTAGGGAGTTTCTACTTCTATTTCGTATCGTACTGATCTACTCTACTCTACTGACACAAGCGTTTGTTGAAGCATTCACAAATTGGGCGCTGTTTGCCGACAGGGGAGGGGCATTTTGCACTTTAACGACTTCCCATCGACGTGTCGACCCATCTAGACAGCCTCTTCTCGAGTTGACAGGTTTTACCATGATGGCTTGACGAGCTTGCTCCAGCTTCACAAGAGTTCACAGGTTTCACCAGAGTGAGACTTGTAAACCAGAACTAGTGAAGCAACGAAAGTGCAAAATGCCCTCCCCCGTCGGCAAACTGCGCCACAAATTGTCTATATTGTGATTTATAGCGTGGCTATGGGTTACACTGTGTCCATGTGTGGGAGTGCACAGGATGAGAGAAACTTCAGTTTCCGCATTCCAAATTTCGAATGTTTACTCTCATACATCATGATGCGCACCCAAACAAGAACTCAAACATCTAACGGGTTAAGTGCAGTGGGATGTGTTAACTAGGGGGACGTGTAGGGTTAAAGAGTTTCCGCGATAAAGTGGTACGGGTATTATGTGCCGAGTTACGAACCAGTGGCCCACAAGTAACTCCCCAGTAGAGAAAGAAACGAAAACAAGATCTTGGGAACACTCTGAACAGAGACCCCCTTAGCAGTGGGCGGCGCCTTGGACGAGTTTGTCGGACGTCGGCAAGCCCAATCAGCAGGATTCGACGTGCAACCAGTTCCCGGCAAGAGCACAGAAATCACCCTACGACGCTCCAGGCAACGCTATATACAATTCCGCTTGTAAGCCGTTGTCTTGCAGAGTGAAAGTAATCGTGGTTT
>MU946457.1:0-16995 GCA_036418165.1 Cooperia oncophora
GCGCGGCGCCAGCCAGTTTTTTTTAAGTGGTTGCCTGCCCGTTTCGACAATTGCCGGAGAACAAGCTGGCGCCACGTCGAACCCTGCAGGCCCAGCGTCCGCAGCGAATAGGACTGTAATACTTCTCGCTTTCTCTGAAATACAACAATTCCACAACGTTCCAGGATCGAATTCATATGAAGAAGCAGCTGCCTATATGCAGCTCCAGTTTGAGAATATGAATAAGCGAAGAGATGGTCAAAAAGAGATTTACACTCACTTCACATGTGCCACGGATACCAACAACATTCGGTTCGTGTTTGATGCCGTCACGGATATCATCATTCGTGAGAATCTGCGCCAATGTGGCCTGTTCTGAATGGACTGTACTGGATCGGCAGACCAACTCAGGGTCGGCAGACCAAATCGGCTCAAATCATCATGCATCTTTGAGCATCAACCTCATTCATTGTGTACTTCTAAAAAGCTGCTATATATCACTGCTTAGTAGGCCTTCTCGACGAAATTGCCCTAGTTTTTCCATACATATCGTTCTAATGTGCATGCTTCATTTAAAGAACTGGGAAGTGTCCTTTCGAGTAGTTCTAAAACGTTGTTCTTTGTGATAATTGGAGGTGGTAGCTATAGAAGGGACATTTTCAAAGTTTATCACAACAAAAGCTAATGGGTCTGAGCGAGGATTTTGTCGACATTTGGAAAGAGAGACTGCTTTTCCGTACAGGAGCCTTTCATAAAGCCCGGCTTTGTTGGGGAAATCCCTGATCCCAGTTCCCAGTTTCTCTCTCAAATTGAGCGGTTTCCTTGTGCTACCCATGGTTTCTCCATTTGCCCAAAATCTAGTGCAAAAACAGCAGCACCTGTGTCAGTTTTAGTCATATCAGAGTTTTTTTTGGTAGGAAATCTAACTGGATAAGTGGCACAGGAGCGGAGGTGGCTGAGTTGAGCCAATCGCCAAAGTATGAGCAGTCCACATCCAATTCTCTGCTTGATCGGTGCTCTCAACGAGAATAGCCTTCTCGGCACAGCGCAAGCGACTCTGGCAATTAGGGAATCGCGCACTGTGACCAAACGCGCTCCACGCTAATCCTTGAACAGCTGAACCTGTTGATTCAGTCACCTTCCGAATTAAACTTGTTTTGACCGTTTTATGCGAGGACTAATGTCGAGTGTGTGCTGGGACACATGAGTGATCGGAGCGACTCGGCGCTTATTGCCCACTAGCGAAATGTATGGAAAGCCGGTCTAAATGATCTATTCTGGTAGAGGGTCAGACAAGATAGAGATGCGACCTGGTATTCCTCACTGCCACTTAGCTGTGATTCGTATCTCATTCCTGCGAATACGCTGTTCGAAAGAATCGTCGACAAATGGAAGAACGATTTAAGCAAAAGCTAGGTTAGTCGATATCCTCTTGATCCCTTGGCGTCGTTAAGCAAGCGTTCGCGAATTGCGGGTCTTCCAGATCAATACGTATACTTTCCATTGTCGCCGATTCTCCTTAATCGCGGATTCTTCACTTCCGCTATAGTATGAACCCCACCCCTCCTTCGCCTTCGTGGTTATGTGTTTCAAGAAAATATGGACCATATGCAGTTTTGGTTTTCCGGTGGGTCGAAAGCTTGGAAGGCGTAAGGCAGCGTTCAGACTCCGCGAGGCAGCGCTTCGGTTCGATGCGATCGATGCAGTCGAAAGCATGCGCATCGATCGTGTCGAACGCGCGACCGAAGCGCTGCCGTCGCGGAGTCTGAACGGTGCCCAAGCGGGGGCTGATCTGGGAACTGACCCTTGGACTGCCCGTAGGGTAACGTACCGCTTGCCACTGCACCATCTCCGCGCCGTTTTATCTGGGCTCTCACAGGTGCTGCTTCGATTTAGCTTTTCAGTTTTTTACAGCTTGAGTTGCCTTTTGTTTCTTAAAGAGTACTCTTAGCGCTTGCAGTTTGCGACAATTTCATATCAGTTTTTATGATTCAGTTTTCACTTGAATTTCGTGTTGTATGCCTTAAATTTTGATTACTTTGTAAAACTTTCCTCTGCATTTATCTTTTGTAATAAGCCCAAAATATTCTAGGAAGCGCTTCTTCGATATGTTTCATAGTGTTTAATTTATTAATTGCATCCCATTAATTAACCATAAACTCATAATCATTTTCATGTTAGGTGCATAATTTACGCGTCGCTTTCGTAGTTCGGAGGGGCCACGCGACAGTATGTGTCTCTCAGGCCGCTTCATACTTGCGACTGAGGAATCGGCGACTTGGGCACTTGACGATTTGAGAGGTGCGCCATGAGGAAACTATAGGTACCTATCTAGCGATTGGGGGCCTTTGGAGGTCGCCGAATCGCTGAACCTCCGCTGGTGACCGGCGCCGATCAATACCCAACCACTCCTTTGGCGCGCGCGACAAGTCCCCGAATGGCCGGATGGTTCGTTCTCCGCACTCGCCAGGTCGATGCCTAAAACTTCCTTTGTCGCGCAATCTCTCAGATCGCGGAATCTCCTCAGTTGAAAGTATGAACGCGACCTTATGTCCACTGATTCTCAATCTTGGCAGAGCGCAGACGGCTAGAGTCAGTGCGGCCTTGTCTCGCCAACAGACAGCTGCGTAGCACCTCAGAACTACGCTGGCGCCATCGACCCACAATACCTGATTTGCAATGCTCGTCTCGGTTGCGGAATCATTTTTTTCAATTTATTTTTTCTAGAAATTTTCTTTTTTAGACTCGTCCCACTTTTGCTAAATTTCAGATATGTAAATGGTGGTAGTTACTCTGTACTTCTCAAGGTTTTCGAATAATTTACCTTTTCGAATTTTTGTAATGCTTCCTTGAATTTATTTAATGATTCTCTTTTGCAACAAACAAATATTCTCTTTGTAATTTACGGTTTTATACATGCCTACGTTTGTTACGTGTTGCATATTAAATGAAGCTTATTACTCGTAAAAAATTGTATTGATTTTCTTATGAGGCTTGCTTCACTGATTAAGCTCATTTGAGGAAAATGTGAGGTTTTTGTGAGGGTTCCAGTGATTCTCTGGGGACTTGAGAAGCGTTATCAAGTCATTCTAATTAAGGGCATTGTAAGTGCTAGCATCTTCTGATGACAGAGCACGTCCGCCTCTTCTTTCTTTCGCTGGAGAGCAAAAATGGAATTTTCGAGAAAAAAAGAATTGGGAGAGAGATAGGTAGCTGGAGTATTGTAGGTATGTGGGGATAGGGAGGGGGTCGTATCAGAGAGGAAGGAATTGTGAGGAAGGAGGGGGGGGGGGGTCATATTTTGCAGGGCTGTCCCCCTACGGCAGCACGTGCCTTGTCTGCGAAGCAAAATAGTTGAAGGAAGGGGGGATGGCGCTCAGTAGCACCTCCGTGTCCCCTCCTCTAACCAAGGAACTTAGTGGTAACCAAGGACTTACTTAGGAGCGGCCATATGGTATACAGCACATGTGAAACAGGAAAAGCCGCGAGACAGTACGACCCCGCCCCTCCCAACTATGAGCAAGTACGCCCCCCCCTCCTTTTACAACGTCCGTGAAGCGAGAAAAATCAACTATCAAAATAAATTTTTCTCAGCCCAAATACGACCCCCTCTCCTGGCGGCCAAATACGACCCCCCCCTGTTGGAGATTACCCAACAACGATGTGCCCTGATCCTTGACACCTAACTTTTGGTTGCGGGAACAGGGGCAGAGAGACACGGCCGAGTAGTTCTCCCCACGACTACATTTCTGCCCGTATGGTGAACCTGGAGCTGTTAAAGGGACTGCCGGCGTCAGTTTGCCACTCATATCCACGAAAGGAGGTCTGAAGGTTCGGATCCAGGCATTCCGCTTAATAGCTCGTGGTGCAAATGACGCGCGTGTGCAAATTGTAGGAATTGCCACGCCAGCCACTTTAGTTATGTTGCTACAACGTGGACCTCCGACGCTGCACATAAAGTGATGTTATGAAGAAGGATATACTAGTTGATAAACAAAGAAGTGAAGTGAAATTCCGAAAGGTACTATCGATTTCGGTGTAGATGCTGGAGTGTGTCCCGAAGCTGGGTTTTACGCGGTTCCAGCCCGTTTTCCCCCAATTATAGTCGCTTAAACCTGCTGGAATTTCTTCATGAAGTTAAAAGGAATGAGTGCTTCGCCGTACTGTTTTGGAATCATGGTCGAGCTAAAGAAATTGAATGCTCTTTGCAAGTCTTTTCTTGAGGCCTCCTAGAAACACGAGAATGCCAAGAGGGGTTGAACTTTTGAAATAATTGGCCGTGTTATTGCTGTCCATGCATCTCTCTATGTATCGGACGTATATGAAAAGCGACTAATTTTGTAGAATGGAGCGGCTACGGCGAAGTTGTGAAGGTGTACGGGCCTTAGTTATAAAGTTTTTCTTTTCTTTCCAGCGATTTGGCTACGAAAAGTCACGTCGCAAAGGCATGGAAGCAAAAAAGGAACTAATGGTATTCCAGTTCCTTTCTCTTGTCCTTCTTCCTCAATTTGGATTTTGTTTGCTTTCGGCTTTCTTTTTAATTAAAAGTAAGGTGCTGTGTGCATTAGCCATCTTGATGGCAGAGGAGCGGAACTATAAAAATGAAGGATGTGAGCGAATGGATAAATTATGGCGAGGGGTAGGGAACGGAGGAGTGTTGAGGGAATGGATGGGCCTGGGAATACTAAAATAAGTAACCTTGATTTTCTCGGAAAACTCCTTGCGTTCGATCTCAAGGTGAAATCAGGACGTGTGTTCAAGCAGGTGTTTCCCCCTTCCCAAACGACTGGCACGAGGAAGCTGGGCGAAGTGCAAGGCTTGGTTGGTGTGGAAGGGTTCCCAAAATGTGGCGCAGTCATGGTTCGTCGTATATCGAAGATCCCCTACGAGATTGTGTTAGGTCGCTGGAGAGGGCTGTAATTTGTTTGAGTAAACTTTTTCTAATCGTCAATTTTTAATCAGGCGCGTTTAATCAGTTCTTCTTGGATTGATCGCTGACTGATGCTCATTGGTGGGGCAGCCGGAAGTCGGATTATTCTGGCCCTCGTGACACCACACCAACTGATTGAGACGTTATCAACTATAAGCCGAGGGCGTCGTATTTCTCAAAGTTTCTGCTTTCTAATAGGGAACTTAGCGCTTAGTAAAAATTCCCTTCAATGTCAGGATGTATCCTGATCATCAAGGCACTTGGTATAACCAGAACGGTAGTATTTCTGATACCGATCGGTAGTATCTACTTCTTCCCTCTTCCTTGTTCGATTGCGAATTTCGGGGAAATATGATGAGAGCGTAAGTACCTTCTTAGAGAGTGAAGTGAGCATTTGGAGATCGTATTTCGGAGAATCCTTCCCAACGCCAGGACGTGTCTTGGATTCAGCACCTCCCATGTCTATCCCTAAACTACCTCTTTCTATTCCCTTCTGCTTAAAATAACAATGTAGCTCTATTTTTACTGCAGAATGGGCACTTTTCACGCTCCAAAGCCAAACTTTCCGGATTTGGGAGATTTCTATCGATGCTTCTTCCTGCGCATGGGGTGCATCCATTCGGCAAGAACCTTTTCGCAGGGAAAGTTTAACTCTTGGCGCTGTAGCTTTCAGGCGCCCATAGCAGGTTCGGGATGTTGTTCAACACATTCATGTTGCGGCGAGTGCAGCGAGTGCAGCGAGGCAGACGTTGCAAGTGGTCTCTCCCGTGAGTGGCATTCGTACCAGGATCCAACTGAATCAACCTGGCAGTCATAGTCTTGTTCGCTGCTATGACGGGGTTTGTGAGGGGGGGGGGGATTTGGCGCTACGCCAGGTCGTTTCTTTTTTTTTCTTCGAGCGACAAGACTGTATCATGTCGATAGTATAGTATAGTATGTCATTCTTCACCCATTGTTGGTGCTTTCATGCTTCAGCCACTAATGGAGAACGCGTTCGGCAACGCTCCAGAGCCAGCCTCACTGGAGCGCCGGTAAATAATAACAATTCCTCTATTTTTGCTGATCTATGTGTCCAATCGACTCTACCACAGCTAGCCAGAAATCCGCCCAATCAACTCTACCACAGCTGGCCAGAAATCCGCTATGTGTGATTGTTAGGTCGCCAGTTCTGTGGCTTGTGGACATCGGCCAACGCTGGAAAAGGCCGAAACTCTAAATCAGTCCGGTGTACTGCCGACGTTAAACAGCCGTCTGATACCGGTTTGGAATGCTAAATGGCGACGACTGATCCGTTCGGACAGGCGACCTTTACAACACCTGGGTTTTTCCGTTATGAGAAGGCGAATGGGAGAAACGCTAGACTAGATGGTGATTAGTGTTGATGATTTATCTAACCTAAGTATAAAGAAAAACCTTTTGCATGTCGGGTTGTACGATTGCCCGCCCCACTGTGAAATGACAGAAGAAAGTTAGTGAGCGTGAAAGATGAATGTTAGTGTGGTACAGGGGAAGGGGGGGGGAGCGTTGTAATTGCCAACAAGTCGTGCGACAGGACCAGGTATCTCATAGTGTCGTTTTAGCCGCTGTGCCATGTTTCGTGGGATCGATATCCTTCGACGCAAACAGCTTTTCGCTCGAACATTCTCTTGTTGAAGTATAACTCACCGGTGGGGCCGTCACTAGGGTCACTAATTCAAAGGTTTGGCTGATGGAATCGTCCAAAGTTCTGGCTGGTTAAGTTTCTGCTTATGGTGGGCGCGGAGAGGGGATTGACAGGGAATCGTATCGCCGCGCGCCAGTGGCCCGTCGGCGTGTCGACAACCGCGCGCGGTTTTACGACGCCGATTCTTTAGGGGTCTCAGGATATCTGTCAACCGCGGAACCTTCCTCCTCCTTCTTTTTTCCTTCCTCTTTTCCAACTTTTTCTTCCTTCCTTTTTCATCCTTCCTCATTATTTTCCTTCCACTCTAAATGCTGTCGAAGCAGAAGATGCGATGCGATGAGAAACACCTCTGTGACGCCTCCGGCGAGAGAGCATACCGGTTACAGATTGTCTTGTACACCCGATTTTAGGTGGTTTTGGTCGGGATAGGCAATGTATTGAACGAAAATAGACGGAAGATCCTGCCATGTCCTTATCTACGTGGAATCCGATGCTTTAATCCAGAGGGTAGCGCAACTTGAGGAAACGTCGTGCCCATGGCCGCGCGCGACGAAGGGGCAGTTCACGGTCCTCTTGTCCGTCTCCCGGGGAGGAGGAGTAAAGTAACGGTGGGCGGTGATTCGAGTGGCAAAATGGGGAGAAAAGGGGGTGAAGAATCGGTAAAGCCAATAATGGATATCTGCTTTTAATAGAGTCCGAGATTGGTAACAATATGCAGGCCAATAGCATATGCAGTTTTGGCAGTACTGCCTTCCTCATAGCCTTTGTGGAGATATCACCTCCAATTGGCACCCGGCATTCGGTGGACTCAAGGGTGAAGGGCTAAGGGCTCGTAGATGAAGCAGCGGTGGAAGGAAGGGTTCAGCTTCGTGACCACTTTTCATATTCATCGCCATGACGTGCATTTCCTCAGCTATTCCTTAAAAGCAGACTTCGCTATGAGCCAGCGAAAAGCTAGCGGGGTTAGAAACAGAAGTGTATGTGCTAGCTGATTTGCCTGTGAAGAGAAATGAAGAGAAATATGTCGAAAACGCTCTGAATAAAGCTCTACTTGTGCCAAGCGAGGGACAAAGAATCTGTGGGGATATTGAGCCAGAGACCAGACAAAAGAGCGTGGAAACAAGCAAGACAGCAGTCAAGACATTTATCAACCTGGGCGACCTTGTGCCTTACCGCCGTTACATTTCCATTTCCTGAGCTGAAACTTACGCACGCTTGTTGTTGCAGTCCACACAACCTCTCCTTCAATGAGCTTAGATAACTATGAGGGGCTGTAGGCTACCCCTTGAACCCACTGCTAACCGCCGTTATACGTATAGCTCCACTCATCTCCCTTTTTTCACAAACCACCTGTAATATTTAGTTACCCCATCATTCAAGAGATATAGGCTTTTTACTTCCAAGAACGTGTTTTCTCGTCTTCGAAACATGGGAGTATGCCCAACGAGTCCAGGGAGACAGTTCATGTCTTTGTGGCTGCCGGTCCACAACCGGGACGAATTGCATTGCCAATATAGGATGATGACCAGGCTCGGCACAAGTAGCGCTTTATGTGAAGCGTTTTCGAAGGTCTCCCTCTCTCTCCTGGAGGTCTTCTTTTCCTTTACTCCGCCGGGCTCGTAGGAACTTCACTTGGCTAACGCACTTTCGGCGTTGGCCCTAAAGCATTCGGGGAACCGCCTACAAAGGGGCTAAATGTAACTATGTCGACTGAAGCGTTCTGTTTCCGGACAACGACGTGTGCCAAAAGACAGTTCTAGGGGGATGGTTCATCTCTTGGTGGCTGCGGGTCCACAACCGGAACTCATTGCCAGCATAGGATTCCCTTGCTAATTCACTTGGCACACTGCATCACTTCTACTTCGAACCAGCTAGATCCTGGTGCAATGTCGCGCGCGCAGATCCTTATCCTCTTCTTCTCCTCTGAGGCAAATACGTTTTTGAGGGTATGAAGGTATATCTTGGAAGCAGATGAACGCCGAATCGATTGAGTGTGACACCACTTTGTCCTTTTCTCATTGCTGTTTATCTTTAGACGTAATTAAAGCTCATGAGAACGGGAGAAGGAAAGACAAGCTTCCGTTTTCACGAAAACAGGAAGGGCATTTGGTAATTGAGTTTGCCCTTTCGCCGAGAAAACATTGGATAGTAGGGTTTTTGCTGCCCGAAAATTCGCAGTGCCATGACATCTATTCAAGTTCTCGGAGTGTAGGGATGTTGGAAGGAGTTTGGTTAAGCCTTCCAAATATATTAACTTCTATGAACTTCGAAGTACAGCGGATTACGAATTGAATAGAGGTACAGCGGAACTTGGTTCTCCTCCTTAGATCCACTCGAACCACGCTACTAGCCATCATGGTAGAAAGTGGTATCACTCAATGCCTTTTACCGCCCAGGCGATCTGTTACGATATCAAGCGTCAGACCAGGGCACATCACTGGTTTTCGAGGTCCGTACGACCTCTTCCCCTTTTTTTTTTACGTTGTTTAGTACGACCATCCGTCGGCCATCTTGCGATCCTCAACGGGGGGGGGGAGGGGGGGAGGTATATAGTAAAGATAAACAGGAAAATCACCAAACGTCAACCACGTCTCCCATTAGGCCAGGAATTGAATACGACCCTTCCCCACCCTTCTCCCTTCCCAACAACGAGCAAGTACGACCCTTCCCCTTTACAACGTCCGTGAAGCGAGAAAAATCACTATCAAAATAATTTTCCTCTGCCCAAACACGCCTCCCCTCTTTCCAGACGACCAAATACGACCCCTCTGTTGGGGATTCCCCAACAACGATGTGCCCTGCGTCAGACCTCAGATGATCGCGGAATGCGGCTTCAAAGTAATTTTCCGGTGACTTTTGCACTAGTTTGCACCGAGCTGAGACACTGAAGTCGACCTGCATCCCTAGGGGTTGAGCCCTTGTTATTCGGGGCTCGGATAGAGGACGACAAGAAGTGGTCAGCTTCATTCCATTGTGAGGTCCCACTGGTGAGCCTCCTCTTATTCAATTACAGTAAGGATGGTGTGCCAGCGAGAAAGAACAAGTATTATGAGTATGTGCCTATTTGTCTGCCCACGCTTTGTTGGGCTCAGTGCCCCTGGCACGATTCAGAGACACACCCGAATGTGTCAAGGCTGCGAAGACCAGGTGGCCACGTCATACGCTTTGAAGACGACTGCTGGACCAGAGCGATTAGCGACTGGATTCTATGGGACGTCAAGCGAACATCTGGACGACCGCTTACGGTCACACTTCTTCATGAGAGCTCTGAACGAGCGGTATGAAGTTCATCGTGCCCCCGAGCACACATCTCCCATTGGGCAACACTGGCACGTCGCAGGAACGAATGGAGATGGCTCCCGCGAACGAAATCGATGGGAGCACAGTTGATACAGGTGAATACTCTTCCCGCAGAGCCGCAGTATTTCCTGTATATCTGTGAGTGTTCTGCACTATTGTTTCTTGAAGAAGTAAATCAAGAGCATGATCGGTAAGGTTAAATTTTCATTGTGAGAAAAATTCATGAATCCTTGAAACATTACAAGGTAAAAGTTCATGTACAAGGAGCATGTTATCGTACATACAGTTCTGTAGGTACAAGCTGGCACAGTTTGACGACGGGGGGTGGGGGCATCTAGCACTAGTATAGCTTCCCTAGTTCCGGTTTACAAGTCTCACTCTGACGAAACCTGTGAACTCTTGTGAGCTGGAGCAAGCTCATCTTGTCGTCATGGTAGCACCTGTCAACTCGAGAAGAGGCTGCCTAGATAGGTCGACACGTCGAAGGGAAGTAGCGAAAGGCAAGTGCCCCCCCCCGTCATCAGGCTGCGCCCTACAAGCTCAATGATAAGCGGGGTGTAATTCTTGCCTCCTTTCCCATTTAGCACATCCCACATGGACGTCCACAGTACTGCATTTTGTATGCTTTGGAATAGAACGTGCTGTTGCAAAATCCATTTTGCATCCATTTTGCACAACTGAAAACTGAGAACTTAGTGAAGCAATAGACTGATAGGCTCCACGTGGAGTCAAAACACAGTCGGTCAAAGTGAGAAATAAGCAAAGGTTGGCATGCAATTTATAATAAGGACTTGGGGAGGTATGCTTAGAGTGAAAGAAGCTCGGAGCTACTTACTCCACAAAATGATGAGTACTTTTGCGTATGGCAGTAAACATTTCAGCTACATTACTTACTGGCACTGTATTTGAATATCCGTGCGCCAAACGGCGCAGAGGTAGTGCCAGTCTGTTCGCTGCAGACATTTGGGGCCTTCGGGTCAAATTGGGTATAGGGCTCGCCGTCAGATGGTAATCAGTTGTGGTCGCCCCAGTTCCCACATGTGATGGAGAACAGGCCGGCGCCGCGCCAAATCCAGGCCCCTGAAACCGCCACTATCCGCAGCGAAGAAGTTTATATGGGTTGCTCGAATAAGCATATTTTCGTTAATCCCAATGGAAATTCCTGTAGGCGGTAGGAAATGGTCGTAAACATACTCCCAAAGGAATGAGCAATCGGAACTAGAGGAAAAAGACATATTAGCGTATACTAACTACACAAAAGTCAGTCAGGGCGTGTCAAGCAGGAGAAGGCATTCACGCCGCTCTACAAGGATTTCACGCCGCTCTAGCGTGCTTTCAGGATCGTTCCGACTTCGGTTGTCTCGTATGAGAGTGGTGGGGAAGGGACTTATAGTCCTCATCATTGCAGACCGGTGGGGCGGCTGAGCTGCGCTGCGTGTGAGGCGACTGTGACGCGACTGTTACTGAGCCGCAGTTCGCTGTCACTTGGTCACGAGTCGCGCACACAGAGCGCGGCTCAGCCGCCCCACCGGTCTTGCAACAAATGGGGACTGGTGCGTCGCCCCAAAACCCCTTGCTCCCCTGACACGGCCCGTCTGACATCAACGGAAAAGACTGCGCTGAATTGTGCACTAAGCTTGCACTGCTAGAGCTTGTGGAGATCTCAAGGTGAACCCCCATAGAAGAATCATGAGCGACACTAAAATTCTAGCTTACCACAAGAATTTCATTATTAACGAAAAAAATCAAACGATTAATGGAATAAAATTACTTTCAGTCCGATCCATATGTAGTACCTGAAAGAAAAATTATTGAAGAGCTGCTGAAAGGTTGTTTCTTAATGGTTATTGGCTGTCTGCAAAGTTGGGACTTACCCAGTTGTGCGAAGGATTCCAAGTATTGCTTTGCGGCCAAATGAATTCGCAAACCCCTGTCTATATTCCACATTTAGGTTGCTTCGTAGATACAAAGAGCGGAAAAATATGAATCGTTACTATCGTAAGTATAAAATTTCAGAGTAGACTAGCTCGCTGTCGGGATCGTGCAGTTTTATTCTCGCTGAGCTTTCTTTAACCCGTTGTCAATTTGTCGATTGGAGAATTGGACGACCCCGACCTCGTAGACATTCATGAGTATTTGCGGTTTTGGATTGCCTGGTTCTTGCCATCTATCACTTGGAACCATCGTCATTTGCGGGCGCGACGCCGCACGCCACGCCTACCAGCACGGTGAATTACGATTCTCTTGTCACATACCCCTTTCCGCCCATTGTTGCGATATCACGTTGACCACCAGTGAAAAGCCCAGCTTGGCAGCGCTTCCCAGTCCACATTCTTGTCAAAGAGATGCAAATGCTTAAAGGCACGGTCCGCGATAAAATAAGGCTAAGTGCTCTCAAATGTGCACGACGAACAGGCAGGTACCCGCAGACGCTGTATGGTTGTAAAATTCGAAAACTAGCAAGTAGAGCGCAAAACAACATAGGTTTGGCTGCCATTGGCGCAAAATAGGCCCACATGCCGACCTCCGATACCCGTGTCATCGCGACGATGCCATTGTGCTCTCTCGCCCGCCAATTTCTGGTCTCTCTCCTCTCATCCCAGTGTATCGTCGTCCTTTGCAATTCACAATCGATCTTGACCGTCTTATGCTCGTCCGGTGATCACGATCCATTGCAATAAAGAGGGTCTTATTGCGGGCGGTTTTTCGAACTTTAATATTCTTCAGTAGGTCAACAAGCGCACAGCAATTCCATTTTTGAACTGTATTATATATGAAGTGCAGTCGCGGGAATTGCCTTAATGTTTGCACGGATCATCACTGTATATTCGTCTGGGCTTGGCAAATCAGCACGGAAGTGCATATTCCACAATTATCGGATGGCAGGAGCCTCATACTCATTGGGCGCCTTGATAGACCGCTCTTTCAAACTACAGTAAGGAGAACTCGCTCCAGTGGAGAAAAGAAGCAATGCTCATGTGTAGCCATCCATTACTCCGTAGCACCCACTACTGTGTAGCCACCCATTACTCCGCCCATGCGATTATCACGGAAAGTGTGGCTTCTTACGAACTTGCACTGCTCTCACAGTGCGCTCTCTGAATCAGGAGTTGAACAAGTAGCGACGCTCACTTTTAGGGTTTAACGCTACTGTTAGCAATTTTCTGGCACTGGTTGGTTTAACATTCTTGAACCTTTTCCCTTTTGGTCAGAAGGAACGATATCGCTGGTGATAGGTGAAACTGAAGGTAAACGGCTTTCTAGATTTGCTATGGCGATTGAAAAGAACCTGCATCACAGAATCCACACGTTTTCGGGCAGTCCTGCCTGATCCTGATTATAGGTTTCCACGTAGTTTGGACACATTGCCCACTCACTTTGTTGTTTCGTTCATGAAAAGGAAAGGCTGCTAGTGATGCAAGCAGTCAACACACGTCTTGGGACAGTAGGTCGATGCCACTGTGGACCAATTGGATTTCTGCAATGAGGTACCAGTTCTGATATCTTGCTTTTCAGGCGGAATGTTCGTGATAGCAAGTGAGACTTGCCTACACTTCGCGCAGTCGGGTGCAAATTCTGGCGTTGACTCCCGCTCAGGCCACCCAATGCCTTTACCGCTGGGACGGTACATTGAAATAGATTCGGCCTTAGGTAGTATCACTGACTTGTTACATGGCTGGCCCCCGTTAAGTCTATTTTATATGTCACATCGCTTTCAGGGTCACTACGATATCTGAATGGGAAGTAGGATGCACGCCATTTCACGAATCTTTGTCTGCATTTTACCTTGGTGATGGAAAACTGGCTAGGATATTATGAGATGTATAGAAATGCTATGAGAGGATTTGGGAGAAGCAAAACGGTGCCTTTCCACCACCCGATGTGATGCGTCGAAGTTCAGGGATCAGCTCTCTCCAGGATTATTAGCCCTATTAGCCAGTTCCTTTAGATTCTATAATGTGGCCCACCAGAACTGGTCTGAGTAATAACACTGCGCGTTCACGTGAGCTGGCTACCAAAATCATCGACGAGGCCATATTCTATTTTAAGGCCTTTACATTCTGGTGGTGAACGTTAGGACGCTGTGTCGCCCATCCCACAAGGGATTGTTCAACAGCGTAAGCTGATTGTTCAGTCACTCACCACGGGATTTCCTCCACAGTTTGCATGTCGGTCAGTGTTGGTGTTGGCTTGCACTGCTGCAGGATAGAGGACAAGACAACTTTCGTGATATTTGTTTTCTTGACCAATTTCATCGCAGTACGTTGCATACGGAAATAATGCTGATTGCCGTCACCCATCACTCGTTACTTACAGTCGTTTTCGCTGCGGAGCTGGGTCCACTTATCGTTGGAGCGGAGCCGCGTCAACAAATTTTGGAGAACGGGCTCGCACTGCGAGAACGGGCTTGCACTGCTCCATACCCAGACGAGCCCCACACCTGCCTCTCATAGAGACCTGCAATTTCTGTGAAGCCATGCAACATCGGAAGCATCTTTTACACCTAACAAAGGTTTACAGGTGCCCAGATGGAGGTGATTTCAACAAAGAACTAGGCGAAAAAAAAAAACTAGCGAGAGTGCAAAATGGCCCTCTAAACCAAGCAGCGCCCCTCCCTGCAAGAATGGCCTATCGGTCGTGCAGTGAGGCTGGAGTTTTGACCGAACAGTACAGTCCATGAATACGCGCTACGCGTCTCTGCGAAAATTCATCGTCGGACCGATGTACAGTCCTAATGTTGTAAGTAACTCGTCATCCGGGCAGTTGATTAGGGCGGTCGTCAACGGGCCGCAGCGCGTGCCAGGAACTATTTGCTTTTCCAGGCTAATTTAGTCATTTTTTCCACCTTGTGAAGATAAGGAGCTGCTAATCTGGGAAAAAGTAGCCAAAACAGTGAAAAGTTGGAAAAAATGACTAAATTAGCCTGGAAAAAGCAAATAGTTCCTGGCACGCGCTGCGGCCCGTTGACGACCGCCCTAATCAACTGCCCGGATGACGAGGGTACAAAGCAGTTGCGAGATTGTATTTCAGGAAGAGTGGAATGACCCTATCCTAGTCGCGTTCTCTATTTACAGGGATCGCTTGAGGAAGAGAAAACCAGTGGTAGGAAACACCGCTGGATGGCTTACACACCCCCTTCTGACACCGCCCCGACTGATTGCGACGATATAAACTGTATAGATGGCGGCGACATGGAGGAGTAAAAATCACGATGGAGTCGACCTCGGATCGATCGAATGTGGGCAGGATTGCTGTTTAAAATTAGATATGGCTGTAACGGTTCATATAGAAGAGCATATTCCTCTAGAGCACCAACTTAACGCTAACTTAGAAAGCGCGCATATGGGAGGGGGAGGGTTTATCCTGTTTCCTCTGTTAACCATAATTTGTTCTTGAAAAACGTTCTTGTCACTGAAACACGCCCTAACGGCATTACCGACCACTTCAGTACAGTTTCAGGTATCGTGATCTGCCCATTTTATTTGTAGTATCGATCGAAACGGAGAAGGTTGATAAGCATGTTTCTGGCATTAAAAATTCAATTTAACACATACATTACAGTCATATCCCTGCAAAACGAGGGGGCTTGCGAAGGGCTATTAAACTCAGCGGTATTTGGCAGCTCTACACCAGCTGAGACGTCCTGGTCGGCAAAGCAATCTGGTGAAGAGGTTACCATAACAGCGCTCCATATCCTTCCCTCACAGGCTGCTCATTTGTAGGCAATCACTGACAGATTCGTTTGTAGGGATAATGGCTGATAGATTGTTGAAGTTGATTGAGTTGGTGGATGTCGGTAAATGCACAGAACTCGTACCAAACGCAGGCTTTTATACCTTATCTAGTCACTTTTTCCAGTCTATAGCCAAAGAGAAGCACAGATGAGGAAAGCGTTGTTGAAAATTCCATTGTTTCTGTCATCACAATGCACGACAAGCCGCTCTAAAAAACCCTTGGCGAGGCTGTTTGCAGTTGCTTTCGGGAAAATTTTCATTATTATGAGCATACGCTAATACACGTGTTAATGTTTTTATTGATAAATAATTTCGAAAGCAGAAAAGATATGCGCTTGCTAGCCAAATTCAAGATCAGCTCCATTTTTACCCAATCGAACCTTTCAACCCTTGTGGGATGGTTAATTTGGGTAATTGGTACCACAAGTGTCTGAAAGGACAGGAGCGGTGCCTTGCACATCACCTGTCTTCCCGTAAAACAATGTGTTGGCTTGATAGAGTTCAAAATTTCACGAAGATTCTATATGGAAGTAATAGAATGCGAGGCGCATCCTGGCAAGAGTTGACCAACGCGAGTGAGTTTTCAGTAAGATATCGATCTCTGTTTTTCCTTATCAGTTGGCATTTCGTTCACGTAGCACAGCTTATCATATTTTCGCTAATCCATGTCTCCGACAATCAGCACCGTTCGTTCCTGCCGGACGATTTACCCCCTGGGCTTCTTTGAAACCTTTTCATCACGTTTCACTGCCTATGTCGTCTTTATTGACCCTATTTCTGACGGTGGTTTTCGTTTCGGAATGGTGCGGCGCGTACAAGATGGTCATCTTTGTTCCCGACATCGCCAATAGTCAGGTGATCTACCTAAAACAGTTCACTTTATGGATATAACGTAGCTTGGTTGTTTTAGGTCATTTTCAGCAGTCGGGTGGCGGAAACGCTGGCAAAAGCTGGTCATGACGTTACAATGGTACTGATCACAGGATACTCTGAAAGCGACTCAAGCAAAGTGAAAATCATGAAGGAGGTTTCAAGTAGGTTAGAAAAGAGATTCCTAGCCATACTCCTTCTGGTGGTAGTGCAGTAAATGGGTTTGAAGATAATGACGAGTGTCTGGCGTACAGTTCCATTTCTTTTCTACTTTTTTTTCGGCAACTGACAGGACTATCATATCACACCTATCAGTCGTTTTCCATCGATAACCCGCTTCCATGATTGGTGGAGAATGGGCTGGCGGCGTGCCAAAGCCATCTTTCTTGACACGCTCCATTGTACGCAACGAAAGAGACTGTGGGTCAACCGCTTTGAATTTCGTCAGACTGTGTTCACACTTTGCGGCAGTGTCTAGCAGCGTCTGCCAGCGTTCACCAGCGACCAGCACCGTATCG
>MU946459.1:0-11660 GCA_036418165.1 Cooperia oncophora
TACCAACTACCCCCACGATTTCGGCCAATATTTGGTCAGTTGAACCTATAACGGTGTGCCTCTAACGTGAAAGTGGAACTACAACGTTTATGGTGATTTGCACATTACTTTTTACAGTTACGATACCCCCATAACCGCCGATTCGAGGCATTTATGGCGCGATGTCATGACTAGTGAATGCCTAACTTATTAATGCGGTCACTGCCGGGTTAAGGGCTGCGCCATGACTACAAATATCGCAGTGTGGCTGGCAAAAGTGCTGGATGTAGAAGTTCGACGAGAAACCTCTCCCCCCCTTCCCTCCCGCCCCTCTCCTCCACATGCAACCACCTCTTTTTTTCTTTAACTTCAGCAAACCAGCATCAGCTCTAGGGCAATCAAGAGGCTCAACCGAACAACTCGAATGGAACATTAGACAACATACATGGTCACCTAAGTGAGAAGTTGGAGACGGGTTAGTGAAGGGATAAGGTTTTTGGCCTAAGTTTCATGATTCATGACTTTTGGGATGCGCCACGCTTTCTACTTTCGGTCAGATTCGCAGCAATAGTCCGGATCCGCTCCAGCACATACAGAGGCTATTGATAACCGTGCGATGGACAGTTCAGCGTTCCGCCCTCCTAGCGCATGGCATATCCCTATTGTTTTGGAGTACATAGCCGTACCTGTTTCGCTTGAGGGTGGGGATCGTATTCGGTTAGGGGACATGTACTTGGAAATTCAGGTTTTCGAAGAGGAATGGGAAGATTTTTTCAGTCTTTGGGCAACAAAGGAAGTTCAGAGATGCCTTCCATGCCGGCAGACATGCCCTTTATTTCCATTTCGCGAGACTGGGGGCAAGAGTTTTGTGGGTAAGAGCGAGAGAGAAATGTATAGGTTAGAGGGGGTTTTGCTGGAGGGAAGCGGTAGAGGAAGGACTCGTACTCATGACCCCTTTTCCACATGACCCATTTCTCATAGTGTCATGAAGTACGATGTATCGACAGTTAAAATTCGATAAGCGAATGCTTAGAGGGGCTTGCTGTCCTCGAAAAGGATCGCTCAACAGAGGCTGCACCTCAACAAATCGCGTTAAGGAAGATAGTGCTCTGCCAATACACCACCACCAAGTGAACTCCCTAGAACTCTCATACCGAAGTAATCGGAATAACCACATAATAGGTGGTTGGAAAGGGTAGGTGATTCTGCTGGATCTGTGATTAGGCACAGTTCGGCTAGAGGGGGGGGGGGGGCATTTTCACTTCATCACTGGCCTCCCGTAATCAACACTACAATAACCAACCCACAGCCGATAGTTGACAGGTAACACTCTGAAATAGTTCCTAAAAAGTTGACAGGTATTCCTGAATAGTTTACAAGTAGCTCCTACAAACTCTGACAGGTGTTACTTCATGGCTTCACAAGATTTCCCAAATATTTACCTGGTGGCTCGTCACGACAACGAGAAGCAGCGAAAGTTCAAAAGCACCCCCTCCCTCTCTAGCCGAATTACGCCTGTGATTAGCCGGAAAAATAGAAAAATAGCTAGAAGGGATTTTCTCATGGTCAGTCTGACAGCTCCGTTAGGTGGCAGGCGTGGTGGACATTTCAAGACAACTGTAGCCTTGGTTCGAGGTTAACCTAACAAGGATATCGGTCAAGGTACAGAATGGAGGGAACGCTGGAATACAAATGTGGACCAATTCAAGGTTTATGGCCGACACGTTTGGGCGGTTGACTGGCAATTTGCCCTTTTCAAACCCATTTTATGATCTCATCGACAATACTAAGGGCATAAAATGGAATAAAAACCACGGTTCAGTTTCTAGTTTTCTATCGCCATCGTTTCAGTGATGGACGTGGTTCGATATATCGTTCTAGGGTACACACTCTCTTCCTTAATTGGGGTCCTAGTGGCACTAAAGGTTGATTGATGACAGGCCCGCACATGGTCAACCCTTTTCACGTACTTTACCGTCTCCAAAAACCATAAACATCTGCAAATTAAGGTTTCGCCACCAGGTAATTGACTCGAAAGAAAGATGTAATACTGCATAGGCGAGATCCGATCCACGGATCTGCCTGCGAGAGTTGCGCATGTTGCCACTGCTTCATGAGTAATTCGAGAAATTAGAGGTAGGTTTACGTCAGTGAGACACAATTCAATTATTATGCTTCTAGTGTGGGCAAGCAACTAAGGCAGACTTTGGACTTAATAAATAAAAAATAAACAAGCAAGTAAATAAATAAATAAGCGGAACAAATCAAATGATTAAACAGATTTTAAGATTCTTATAAACTTGTGGGCTTTTTTTGGCTCAGAGTTCTGCTCTGAGCCCCAAAGCGTGCGGGACTGACCTAATATGTGTGGCTCCCGATCGGTTGATTCGGAGATATCTCCTGCCCCTCCCTCCCCGCCCCGGTTCCACGCAAAAGTTTCATGAAAAGCTGAGAAGACGGGGAAAAGGGCGAAATAGTAAAGAGGGATGGTCGCGCTAAAGTGGGTTCGAGGGGACTCACGAGGCCTGCAGACAACTGGGACTTGATCCCTTTCGTCGAACGTCTATTTTTCTCTTTTGACGCTACGAGGGCCATTCGCTAGCAAGACAATGTTTGTTCGTCTGCACCCTCTTGCTGAGATAACACGACATGTTTGGCACGGCCTAGTCAACGTTGGAGACATGAAGTGGCTTAACTTCGCCTCTCTTTCTCATTCTAGCTCGTCCCTCGTCAGAACATAAATGCTGAGCCCAGCTGAAAATGGTCAACAATGAGACGCCGAGCTCCTGGCTCCAGGGACTTATTGGCCTCTGCTTACTTTCAGGCAGTGCATTCTGTGCCCCTCATCCATAATTTTTTTCCTTGAATTCAGCCTTCAAGATCTGTGATAACAAACGGAACTGAAGCAGAGCGCTCCCTAAAGAGTTCCTTTTTCTTTCACTTCGATTCCAAACCAGGTTGTAAGGGGGTATGAAATAGCGAAATGACTAGTGGTGCTGTCATCTTTTATGGCTCCGAAATTTCAAATTTTCAGCAATTATCTACAGAACCGGCTAGTCACAGTTGTGCAACAGAGGCTGTAGTTATGGAGAAAATAACGAAAGGGGAAAACAGAGAGAATGAACAGAGTGAGAGGGATGGGAAGAAAGGAGAGAAATAAAACCTCGGTCTTCGGACGTCTTCATCTAGTGCGCCATGCATTACAGGACTTTTTAGATGAAAATGGAACACTTTAATTGAGCAAGAGGGAATTTTCCGAGAACTAACTCGCTACCCGATACCTTTTACTGCTGACCCGCTGTAAAAATCAGGTAACATTTTTCCCTTGGTCTAAATGTAGCTACAGCTTTGTTTTAGCTTTGCCTTTGGAGTATTTTATCCCGTGACACAAAGAGCACATTTGCTTCGCCCGACAGCTGAATAGATGCGCTGCGGACGCCGTGTATGTGACAAGAGAATCGCAATTCGCCGCGTTGGTTGACGTCGCGTGCGACGTCGCGCCCCCCCCCAAATGACGATGGTTCCAGGTGGTAGATGGCGACAACAGGCATTACAGAACCGAAAAGAGTCATATGTCTAACGCGGTCTATATGAAGTCCGGTGCTCAAATGGACATGTTAACACTAGTTAAGAAAACGCCGTGCTCATCACCGCGCGCGGCGGAGCGGCAAGTTACGATTCTCTTGCCCGTTTCCCGCAGATGCCGACCTCAAAGCTAGCAGGCAGAATTGGCTCCTATGGCGCGGAAGCCAAATAATTTGGAGCCTAGCAAATGCGAAGTTCGTAGTCATGAGGCCAGACCACCTCCACAAACAACATCGACAGATTCCACCCCTGTGGGAAGTTTTATCCAGCTTAACCTGAATGGAACCGCTAGCTTCACTTCTGCGCAGTAGAGCTGTAAAGGATAAAGACTGCAAGCTCTGGTAGGGTCAAACAGGTCTACTGAGGAGCAGAACTTCAAAGTCCAGGCAGGCCATCATAATCACTGCGCTACGTCTCCCCCTGTCTAAAATATTGATAGTTTAGAAGCCAGCTAAATCAGGGCGCGTCATGTAAAAGAAGAAGAGTATCTCCCGTCACGACCCCCTAAACTGTTCCTCTAGTCCGTCGAGCGAAGGAGAGGGGAGCGCGGGGGTGAGGGGGGGGGGATGAGTCCTCTGCTGAACCGTACTGAAAAACATTACTGACCAGAGATATATTCCTTAGCTACTAACTTAGACAGCCTAGTACGTGGGCGCGTCAGGGGGATGAATTTGGAGCGGCGCCACTATTGTCACTCACCCGCTTCAACAACTGGTGGAAAACGAGCTGACCCATCCCCTGGAACGTCCCGATGTCTGCAGCGAAAACGAGTGTAAGTAAACAGAATCCGTGCTGCCTCCAATTCCCTTATTTGGCCTGACCCAGAATCGCATGGGTCAAAGAAACTTAACTTGTTTTGATGTTGAACCTAGGTACGAGATCAGAGGTGTAGAATGCGGATGAAGCACAGAAAAAAGGCAACTTTCTGAAGGGATAAATGTGTGTCCCCCCACTCTCTCTCGCAACTGAAACATGACCCCTCACACCGCTGTGAGAAATACTCAGCCTATGGTATGTCCGGAGTTCAGTTCAAAGTATTCATCATCAGTAGATAAGGAGCCAGATTCCCAGAGCTCAGGCAAAGGGTACAAGAATGAGAATGATAATCGAGTGAGGATAAGAATGGAAAGCGAACAACGCTCACGGTCGATTCCACTAATAAGGCTAAACAGCTACCTCGCTGAGATACGGACTCTAAAAAGCTCATAACCTCCGCGTTAAATCCACGAAATCCCTGAGAAAACTCCTATAGTTGCAGAAAAGAGAATCGAGCGGAAACTTCCCATTGGAGAATCGGAGTGTTAGTAGACTTCCTCGGCGAAGAATTTCGATTGACATTAAAGGAAAAGAGGTGATGGCTTCGGCGACATTCGTTCACAATGGCTATAGACGTTGCAAAACGTGGTGCCGACCAGGTTCTCGACCCCTTTCGCACCACACTGAAACCGTTCAATGAGCCGTTGGTCATTAGGAATATCAATCAGCACAGCTGATTCACCTCCTTGGAACAAGTGAGTGTTGGGGAGGCATCTGACCGTCACGTCCTATGCTTGTCCATAAAATAATCCTCCAAGATAGAGGGGCACATTGGGCATATGGGATCTATAGAGAGGGAGGTTATGTTTGGTTACCGGAGAGAGTAGGGTGGGAGGGAGGGAAGGAGGGGTGGCGTAGCTGCCTCTGAGGAAGATGTTGTTCTGTTCTGTTGTTGACTTGTTTCAGTTTTTCCTGTTTCAGCTGCGCCTTCTTCCCCTCTCCTCTCCCTCCATCGACGGTAGTTTCTTTTTTTAAAAAAAAATTGGAGACTTTGGTTTCATCGTCCGCCGTCGGAAAGGATGCGGAAAGGAAACTCGGGGAGAATTTGAGAAGACGGTAGGTAAGATAGAGAATGGACAGGAGAGGAGGAGGTCGTACCAGAGCAGAGAGGGGTCGCCTTCTGCAAAAATTTTATGACTGGCGATCCATGACCTGTTCGGGAAAAGCTGGAGTACAAGCAGGCAATGCCAATATGTTTTACGGTTACCTCCAGAAGCTGCCCTTCCCCTCCAAAGAGCGGAACAAGCATTTCAAACTACCCAGTGTTGCTCTTTCAGAACGGTGCTTGGGCTCTCATTGCAAAAATGGCACGCAACAATCTAGAAGAACTGGACTGAAACAAAGTGACACCTCCACCGTGTAGCGCTTGTTTGTCTCCATAGGACTATCACCTGCTTCTTGCTGGGAGCACCATCTGATGGTAGAAAAAATTGAATATTTTCTACAACACTCAAAAACTAACTCTTCCAATTCTTCGATCGCTGGCTTCTGATCCCACTGGTGACCATGCCGTTGACTAGAAGATCATCGGAAGGAAGTAGAAATTTTGAAAAGTACGACCTCTCCCAACTTTCCTCCTCTTGTACGACCACTCCCTTTCTCCTTCGACGTACCACCTCCCATCTTCCTAGGTTTTCCTAAAGTTTCCGTGAATTTTCCCTAAAAAAACTGCCGCCGAGGGGGTGGGAGAGGGGTGGTCGCCACTAAAAACCTACTAATTCGACCATCTAAAATAGCAGCAGTACAGGGCTCCGACTGCGCCGACAAGATCGACAACAGGGAGAAATCTTCTCAGACTAAGTACGACTCCCTCAGTGGGAACTGGCCATTCTGTAAAGAGTGATTGTAGCTGCACTAGACGTGGTTTTTGGACGCTGAATTCTGCTCGAATCTGCCCTTCGATATTTGGGCAGAAAGACTCGTCTGACGGAGTTATGGAGGTTTTCTCGCACCGCGTTTTACCGAACGCTGCACAGGTCGTGGATCGGATCTGTCTGAGCTTGACTTTTTTTTAGCTACTTGGTGGCTAAACGTGGCAAAGGGGTTTGTGGCGTAACTTCTAATTAGCGCTTTTGCCCCTTGAACTTGCGACTGAAAAGCAGTTTGTTTCGCTGTTACTGGCGTTGCGCTTAGTGCCTTTATAATTAAAGGAGAATTCTTAGGATGTACAGGTTGCCCGTTGGCGGCGCGTTGCAGACTAAGCCAGTTTTCACGCGCTGAGCGAGTGCCATATTCGTATTTATGGGGCGAACTACGCCTAGGTAGAGGTTTCTAGCCAAATCTGCCATTTTGACCTGACTTCGACAAGTGAAGCATCCATGGGTTAGTTCTATAGATGTTAACACCTATTCAGCTGCAGATACATTCTCCTGCACAAAAGGCCTCGTCTACCTGCTCTTCATTTACGCATTCATGTTGTTACTGCTCCAGTTTTCCTGGTATCTAAAAGCAAATCCCGTCCAAAGACAAGCAATCGACAAGAGACTGGCCCTGGAACTATTGATGACCATCATTCCATCAACTGCACGCACTTAACGAAGTTAGGTCAAAACGCACTCTGACTAGAAAGCACTGTACCCAGGTAAGTTTGCTACCTTGAAACACGAATATGGCACCCATTTGGCGTTTGAGTGTTTTCTAGACTCAAAATAGACATTCCCCACAAAATGCAAAACAAGCTCCCTGCCAGAAATCCGAACCCTTCATACCATGCCCGCGAAGCAAGACTCGTTACCACTACACCATGGCCAGAGTTGAACATGATGGTGCGGGCTCCCGTCGCTTATTCAAGCGGAGTGGCTCTAGCAACGGGTCTGACGCAAGTGTTTTCTTCATTTGAGTTCTATTAAGCAAACCTTCATAGATTTCCTTCGCAGAATCGTTCTGCAAATTTCGACGAGGGCAGATTCGAGATAGACGTCCAACCTACGTCCTATGAGCTTTTAACTCATTACAGAATGGCTCACGTTGACTCTGACTACTTTCCTAGTCAGACCAAGTACGACTGCCCCTACAGTGGAACTCCCGCGGCTATGATGGTCTTGACGCCGTAAAAGGGACAGTAAGGGCAAGCGATTCTGGGTAATGGGGAAGTGGCGAAAGTGGCAAAGGTCCCCTCCGGCGTCGTCGTAATGCGTCAAGCTTTTTTTATGGTAGAGCAATGGCAAGTGGGTGGATATTGTTACTCACGACTAATCACAATGATTAGATTAACACGAAAGAAAGTGCAATAGATGAAGAAACCACAGCAAATAATAATAGAAAGCTGCGACAATACATATATATAGATAGACATCCTACGGGTACGTACGGTTTCGGCACTCGGAGAGTTTTTCCAAGGCACTGCTGACGGAGACGAAGTAAATTGTAATTTGTTGCGTCGTCTGGCTAACTTGTCGTGAGATGATCGCCACAACTTCTTGATGAACAGGTTTATTCCATTGCACAGTGCAGCTCGTATGGTTGAAGCGGAGAGCAGACCGCTGACGACGGGATATCGATTTTTTTGCGTTCTTTTACTCTTAAGTTCAGATGGTCAGGCAAGACAACTCGTCCAACGGGCCCTGCATCGATCCCCACGCCTGCGGCATGTTGCAATTGTCTCGTCACACACCTCCAGCGTGTTGGTGTTACCTCTCCTTACGGCTTTGCTTTTTCACCTTTATTTCTATTTGTGCTTCGGCGACCGTTGTGCACTTCTGGGCTGACACTGCTTCTCATACATACGTCTGCCCTCCTTCCGTCTGAACCCAGTCATGCTTTTTCTCCTCCTCAGATATAATGTGTAGCTTTCAGGCAAAGAAGACTGGACATCCGTTACGTGCTTTCGCCATACCATCTCCACTTTCTCACCAAGGCTGGCTTGATTTACCCTCAAACCTCCCACATATAGATCTCCCTACCCAATAATTACACATCGACACCATAGCGACTAACCATAAATCATATTCCCACCATTGCGAGGTTCCATCTCAAAAACTACCCATAAACCAGGCTCCAGAAACTCAAGGTACCGGATTGGGCACCTTAAAGGACACACGAAGGCGACATAATTGTATAGAGAAGAAAGTCATGAGAAGAATAATGGTGGCGCTGTCAGCGCGGGCACTGAACCGTAACCAGGGAAAAGTATTAACCAAGGGAACATATACTTAACTAGAAAATCATGGAAGTAAAATCTCTTATATTTTATACGATTCGGTAGGACTGATTGATTTTTCGTCTACGTGGCAACACTCTCACGATAACAAGGCACTGCGCTTAGCGTCACTCAGTGGAAGCGGAGTGTGGGTTATGGGCTACATAATGGTGACCTAGGGCAATCGTGAAAAATGAGAAAAATGCGCAATTTTTTTCATAAAGCTCGTTTTTTCTCCTGTTTCACATGTTCACTGTTGCTTTACTGTTGCTTGCACCAGTTCAGCAAAGAACTTTGCGCTAGCAGTTCCAACAGGACCTTAACTTCCGACATCTGGTGGGCACGTTCATGGTCAATCTCCCAATGGGCGCAAAGTAGCACAGGTCCGTTAGGCGTTAAAGGAGGGAATAAGGTGTACCATAACACATTAATTACGAGGACATTTCTATAGCATCATTGTCAATGACATTTGTAATGACAGGACGTTGTCAACTTTTCTAATGACGTCACCTATCTCTTGTGCATGGTAATGTGTTGCGACTTAACCCCTGTCGCTACAATCAAGCGTCTCCAATCAGCGAAGCAATTCAATGTTGAAGGGCAGGTTCCCGCGCAGAATTCAGCCTAGAGGGAAAACTAAACATTGCATCTATTTCAGGAGGAACCACCAGATCCAAGCAGTTCTTCCGCCCATTTCGACAATCCTGAATTTATCCACAACAAAATCTATCTTAATTTATTATTATATCCTTGATATTACTCCCGAATAAGCGAACTTGAGTATCGCATCAGCGATAGAGCCGCCGAAAGCGCGCGGCTGCTAGCGACCGACACCGATCAATTCCCATATATTGCATTGGCGCCTGGGCACGCCATCGCATTGTGCTGAATTCCTGGAAAATACAACCCCTCCCCTTCTACCAATCAATCATAACTTCCCAACTTCATACAACGTTCCATAAGAGGGGGGGAGAGAGGTACATACATAACACCAGTGAAACGGGAAAAACCGCAAAAAGCCATCGAGAAAAGCTTTTCCCAATACGGCAAATCCCTTCCAAAGGCAAATACGACCCTCCTTCTCTCCCAGCAACGACCAAATACGATCCCCCCCTTTATGGCGTCCGTGAAACAAGAGAAATCAACTATCAAAAAAATTTTTCTCAGACCAAATACGACCTTCCCTCCCTCGCGGGCAAATACGACCCTTCCCTGCCCTTGTGGTCGTGACAACGATGGCGTGCCCTGATTGGCGCGCAATCGTCAACAATGCAAAGTCTGCCGAACTCCGAATCACCGATTCTCCCATTCGCCAGATCGATACCTATAATTTCCTCGTCGCGCAACCTCGTGAATCAGTCTCCCGAATCGCCTACTCTTCTCAGTCGCAAAGTATGAACGCCTCACACTGCGTGATCTCCTAACCCTCAACGGATAGCGGACGACTGCTGCATCTCCGACGAAACTGTTATAGAGCCCACCACACCTTTAACGAAAGTCTTCAAATTGTTGAAATATTTATTTGAGCTCCTAAATATCTACAGAACTGTGCACGATACAAACAAGCAAATACCCGTCACTATCAATAGACCAGATGTAGAGCTCACCGCACACTGACTGCTCTGCACTGTCAAATTGAAAATATCAATTTATAGCTTCTAACAAGTCTTATCAATTTTTCAGCTGAGTGAAAACTGCCATCTAAAAATCCAGTCAGCGTGGAAAAACGGTGTACTTCCAGTGAAAAGATTAGCCTCCTCTCAATGTGGCAAACAGCAGTGGCACCGCTACACCTATGGCCGCATAGAGTGCGACCACTGAAAGCAGCGTTTGAAGTTTCATTTTCGATTCCAGGTTCTTTTCAGTCTGGTCGAGAAGCCGCTCCATATCGCTTCCGACGTAGACCTGAAAAAGTGGAATGATCGGAGGCCTGAAGACAAAGGCAGTGAAATTTCAGTCGAGAAGCAGGGTCATTCACAGTCATAGGTAAGGGCCACTCAAGGGCAATGTGTACACTTCTTCGATTAGCGGTTTAAAAAGTGGAAGGGAAGAGTGAAGGAAAAAACCGATCAAACAGTCCTCACTCCACGCAATAAGGTTCGGATTCTGCTCCCTGATTTGCTTTGGATGAGTTATCAGGGGTGGTGGACGAGTTCCCCATCACAAGGCTATGTCAGCATCGCATTCTTCCTCTCTGCCAAAAAAGCTAAAGCAGAGACAAGCAGCGACCACTGGTTGTGAAGGCCACTCATTGTCAGAGGCAGAGCAACAGCACCAGTCGGATTCTGAAAGCAATTGGACCTTGCTGAGACGTTTGAGCGGGCTCGCTGTAGTTCAACATCACGGCCACACATCGCATGCATGGGGTTCTGGTTCCCCATTCTATCAAAGGTATTTGTCCCCTGTACGCCTGGCTGTCCCCACTGCCTTGAAGGACGGGAGACGGGCAAGAGAATCGTAAAGTGCCGCTTCGTCGCGCGCGGCAATGAATTTTCTTGATTTGCACTGCGCTTTCGATTGGAGCATCGGATTTCGTGTAGACAAGGACACGGTGACACATGTCTATTTTTGGTCATACATTGTCTATTCTCGACCAATACCACCTAAAATCGTCGTCATTAGCGGGCGCGACGTCGCACGCGACGCCACGAGTGGCGAATTACGATTCCCTTCTCACATAACCTTGAAGGACCAGCACCTTAACAGAACTCATCTTCTGCTAATTGGGGAGGACCCATAAGTTCTGAGGACGATCAAAGTTGTTAAAAGGGGTAAGAGATATCACCCACTAGCCTGCAAGAAAAAACTTTGCTTTTCCCGAAGACGAATAGGGCACGTAAAAAGCCCTCAGGACTTAAAGACACATTCATCGACAACCGGATGGGCGGGGCTTACGACAGTTGCGTCTCACTGGTGCGCCCGTCCCAGCATGAGAAACAGGATACTCGAACGATGACCCGATGGGAAAGGCATAATGTTTGTGGTGCTCCGGCCAACCTGTTATCGCGGAGCATATCCCCGAAACAGCGATCCAGTGGTAGTACCACAACAGTTGACAAAAATGTGTGATCAATCCAATCTTTGCGCCGTGGTGGAGGGCAATAAAGTCAAATCAAACGAATCTCAGAGTTTTAAAACAGTG